>JAMRYC010000017.1:1200000-1503877 GCA_024447225.1 Panagrellus sp. LJ2284 | reverse complement strand
GGTTCTGGTAAGTGGCTAACAGTGTTTGTCAATGTACCGGCGGTCCGCTCTGTACCGACCATGTACCAGGTACCGGACCGGTCCGCGGTACGGTCCGGTCCGCGAAAAATTTAAGTGGTACGGCGGACCGGACCGTACCGGTGGAAAAAAATTTTTTTTACTGAAAACTCAAAAAAGAGTCAAAAACAATGTTTACGGAAAGAAAGATATCAAACTTTGGTCGTTTTGTATGCCACTTTTGACGTTTTCAACGTAAAAAAAGTGAACACACTTTGAGACCTTGCTAAAGTTTCACGACATGGAATCCATAAGTTCGGTCCCAATCGCGCTGAATTTCTTTTTCCACAAAATCTAAACCATTAAAATACGGCTAATAAAACTTTCGAACGTTTAACATGCTGAAAAAACGCATTTAAACATGTTTTTTTCATTTTGGTACCGGTCCGCACAACAGTACCGCACCGGTACCGGTACTGTACCGGTCCGCGGACCGCAGTACCGGACCGGTACCGGTACGTGGTCCGGTCCGGTACCCCAGAATTGGTCATTGACTAACACTGGTGGCTAAATCATAAACTAGTAATCCCGGTGCAGTTCTATACGTATTTTTAACTTATACGTGACCTAGAGATGTCAGAACATCTGATTTGAGCAAAATAAACTAGCATCATTGCATGGTGTAGGTAAAAAAACTACTGAAATTACGACATATTCGATGGTAACTTGCTTACTATTGCTCGAATCACATTTATATTCACATTTTTGAATTCAGCGGGTTCTTGCGGTTCAGAAACCCTTGCTAAATGTGCCGTAGCATCATATCTTTACACCTTCCAGGGCTAGTAACACCAAAAATACACCCAAAATTTGACTTTTTAGCTGGCAACTATACTAACTATTGATCCGATCACTATTTAAGTCACGTTTTCAATTTCCCCGTGTTCTCGCGGTTTAGAAACACCCATTCAAAGTGGTCTAGCTCAAAATTTTTGCACTTACCAGAACCTGATTTTGACAAAAGTCACCTATAATCGGTTCTGGTAAGTGGCTAAATCATAAACTAGTAATCCCGGTGCAGTTCTATACGTCTTTTAAACTTACACGTGACCTAGAGATGTCAGAAGATTTGATTTGAGCAAAATAAACTAGCATCATTGCATGGGGTAGATTAAAAAACTACTGAAATTACGACATATTCGATGGTAACTTGCTTACTATTGCTCGAATTACATTTATATACACATTTTTGAATTCCTTGCTTTTTTGCGGTTCAGAAACCCTTGCTAAATGTGCCGTAGCATTAGATCTTGCTCGTAATTTCGAAAAGCGTGCGTGTCTTTCAAGCCGGTGCTGGGCCATCATTCAGCCGGGATCGCTCATTGAATAGTCATCCCAGACCGAAAAGGGCTTTCCGTTGGACATCACTGGCTCAAAACCACACTACAAAGAGCGTACACGCCCCGACAAAACGAAGGATTTGCTTGTGATTTCGAAGAGCGTGCGTGTCTTTCAAGCCGGTGCTGGGCCATCATTCAGCCGGGATCGCTCATTGAATAGTCATCCCAGACCGAAAAGGGCTTTTCGTTGGACATCACTGGCTCAAAACCACACTACAAAGAGCGTACACGCCCCGACAAAACGAGAGATTTGCTTGTGATTTCAAAGAGCGTGCTTGTCTTTCAAGCCGGTGCTGGGCCATCAATCAGCCGGGATCGCCCCTTGAATAGTCATCCCAGACCGAAAAGGGCTCTTCGTTGGACATCACTGGCTCAAAGCCTAACTACAAAGAGGGAACACGCCCCGACAAAACGAAGGATTTGCTTGTGATTTCGAAGAGCGTGCGTGTCTTTCAAGCCGGTGCTGGGCCATCATTCAGCCGGGATCGCCCCTTGAATAGTCATCCGAGACCGAAAAGGGCTCTTCGTTGGACATCACTGGCTCAAAGCCTAACTACAAAGAGGGTACACGCCCCGACAAAACGAAGGATTTGCTTGTGATTTCGAAGAGCGTGCGTGTCTTTCAAGCCGGTGCTGGGCCATCATTCAGCCGGGATCGCCCCTTGAATAGTCATCCCAGACCGAAAAGGGCTCTTCGTTGGACATCACTGGCTCAAAACCACACTACAAATAGGGTACACGCCCCGACAAAACGAGGGATTCGCTTGTGATTTCGAAGTGCGTGCGTGTCTTTCAAGCCGGTGCTGGGCCATCATTCAGCCGGGATCGCCCCTTGAATAGTCATCCCAAACCGAAAAAGGCTCTTCGTTGGACATCACTGGCTCAAAGCCAAACTACAAAGAGGTTACACGCCCCCAAAAATCGAGGGATTTGCTCTTTACACCTTCCAGGGCTAATAACACCAAAAATCTACCCAAAATCCGACTTTTTAGCTGGCAACTATACTAACTATTGATCCGATCACTATTTGAGTCACGTTTTCGATTTCCCCGTCTTCTCGCGGTTTAGAAACACCCATTCAAAGTGGTCTAGCTCAAAATTTTTGCACTTACCAGAACCTGATTTTGGCAAAAGTCACCTATAATCGGTTCTGGTAAGTGGCTAAATCATAAACTAGTAATCCCGGTGCAGTTCTATACGTATTTTTAACTTACACGTGACCTAGAGATGTCAGAACATCTGATTTGAGCAAAATAAACTAGCATCATTGCATGGTGTAGGTAAAAAAACTACTGAAATTACGACATATTCGATGGTAACTTGCTTACTATTGCTCGAATCACATTTATATACACATTTTTGAATTCAGCGGGTTCTTGCGGTTCAGAAACCATCGCTAAATGTGCCGTAGCATCATATCTTTACACCTTCCAGGGCTAATAACACCAAAAATCTACCCAAAATCCGACTTTTTAGCTGGCAACTATACTAACTATTGATCCTATCACTATTTGAGTCACGTTTTCGATTTCCCCGTCTTCTCGCGGTTTAGAAACACCCATTCAAAGTGGTCTAGCTCAAAATTTTTGCACTTACCAGAACCTGATTTTGGCAAAAGTCACCTATAATCGGTTCTGGTAAGTGGCTAAATCATAAACTAGTAATCCCGGTGCAGTTCTATACGTATTTTTAACTTACACGTGACCTAGAGATGTCAGAACATCTGATTTGAGCAAAATAAACTAGCATCATTGCATGGTGTAGGTAAAAAAACTACTGAAATTACGACATATTCGATGGTAACTTGCTTACTATTGCTCGAATTACATTTATATACACATTTTTGAATTCCTTGCTTTCTTGCGGTTCAGAAACCCTTGCTAAATGTGCCGTAGCATCATATCTTTACACCTTCCAGGGCTAATAACACCAAAAATCTACCCAAAATCCGACTTTTTAGCTGGCAACTATACTAACTATTGATCCGATCACTATTTAAGTTACGTTTTCGATTTCCCCGTCTTCTCGCGGTTTAGAAACACCCCTTCAAAGTGGTCTAGCTCAAAATTTTTGCACTTACCAGAACCTGATTTCGACAAAAGTCACCTATAATCGGTTCTGGTAAGTGGCTAAATCACAAACTAATAATCCCGGTGCAGTTCTATACGTCTTTTAAACTTACACGTGACCTAGAGATGTCAGAAGATTTGATTTGAGCAAAATAAACTAGCATCATTGCATGGGGTAGATTAAAAAACTACTGAAATTACGACATATTCGATGGTAACTTGCTTACTATTGCTCGAATCACATTTTTATACACATTTTTGAGTTCCTTGTGTTTTTGCGGTTCAGAAACCATCGCTAAATGTGCCGTAGCATCATATCTTTACACCTTCCAGGGCTAATAACACCAAAAATCTACCCAAAATCCGACTTTTTAGCTGGCAACTATACTAACTATTGATCCGATCACTATTTAAGTCACGTTTTCGATTTCCCCGTCTTCTCGCGGTTTAGAAACACCCATTCAAAGTGGTCTAGCTCAAAATTTTTGCACTTACCAGAACCTGATTTCGACAAAAGTTACTTATAATCGGTTCTGGTAAGTGGCTAAATCACAAACTAATAATCCCGGTGCAGTTCTATACGTCTTTTAAACTTACACGTAACCTAGAAATGTCAGAAGATTTGATTTGAGCAAAAAAAACTAGCATCATTGCATGGTGTAGATTAAAAAACTACTGAAATTACGACATATTCGATGGTAACTTGCTTACTATTGCTCGAATCACATTTTTATACACATTTTTGAGTTCCTTGTGTTTTTGCGGTTCAGAAACCCTCGCTAAATGTGCCGTAGCATCATATCTTTACACCTTCCAGGGCTAATAACACCAAAAATCTACCCAAAATCCGACTTTTTAGCTGGCAACTATACTAACTATTGATCCGATCACTATTTGAGTCACGTTTTCGATTTCCCCGTCTTCTCGCGGTTTAGAAACACCCATTCAAAGTGGTCTAGCTCAAAATTTTTGCACTTACCAGAACCTGATTTTGACAAAAGTCGCCTATAATCGGTTCTGGTAAGTGGCTAAATCATAAACTAGTAATCCCTGTGCAGTTCTAATCGTATTTTTAACTTACACGTGACCTAGAGATGTCAGAACATCTGATTTGAGCAAAATAAACTAGCATCATTGCATGGTGTAGGTTAAAAAACTACTGAAATTACGACATATTCGATGGTAACTTGCTTACTATTGCTCGAATCACATTTATATTCACATTTTTGAATTCAGCGGGTTCTTGCGGTTCAGAAACCCTTGCTAAATGTGCCGTAGCATCATATCTTTACACCTTCCAGGGCTAATAACACCAAAAATCTACCCAAAATCCGACTTTTTAGCTGGCAACTATACTAACTATTGATCCGATCACTATTTGAGTCACGTTTTCGATTTCCCCGTCTTCTCGCGGTTTAGAAACACCCATTCAAAGTGGTCTAGCTCAAAATTTTTCCACTTACCAGAACCTGATTTTGGCAAAAGTCACCTATAATCGGTTCTGGTAAGTGGCTAAATCATAAACTAGTAATCCCGGTGCAGTTCTATACGTATTTTTAACTTACACGTGACCTAGAGATGTCAGAACATCTGATTTGAGCAAAATAAACTAGCATCATTGCATGGTGTAGGTAAAAAAACTACTGAAATTACGACATATTCGATGGTAACTTGCTTACTATTGCTCGAATCACATTTATATTCACATTTTTGAATTCAGCGGGTTCTTGCGGTTCAGAAACCCTTGCTAAATGTGCCGTAGCATCATATCTTTACACCTTCCAGGGCTAGTAACACCAAAAATACACCCAAAATTTGACTTTTTAGCTGGCAACTATACTAACTATTGATCCGATCACTATTTAAGTCACGTTTTCAATTTCCCCGTGTTCTCGCGGTTTAGAAACACCCATTCAAAGTGGTCTAGCTCAAAATTTTTGCACTTACCAGAACCTGATTTTGACAAAAGTCACCTATAATCGGTTCTGGTAAGTGGCTAAATCATAAACTAGTAATCCCGGTGCAGTTCTATACGTCTTTTAAACTTACACGTGACCTAGAGATGTCAGAAGATTTGATTTGAGCAAAATAAACTAGCATCATTGCATGGGGTAGATTAAAAAACTACTGAAATTACGACATATTCGATGGTAACTTGCTTACTATTGCTCGAATTACATTTATATACACATTTTTGAATTCCTTGCTTTTTTGCGGTTCAGAAACCCTTGCTAAATGTGCCATAGCATTAGATCTTGCTCGTAATTTCGAAAAGCGTGCGTGTCTTTCAAGCCGGTGCTGGGCCATCATTCAGCCGGGATCGCTCATTGAATAGTCATCCCAGACCGAAAAGGGCTTTTTGTTGGACATCACTGGCTCAAAACCAAACTACAAAGAGGGTACACGCCCCGACAAAACGAGGATTTTGCTTGTGATTTCGAAGAGCGTGCGTGTCTTTCAAGCCGGTGCTGGGCCATCATTCAGCCGGGATCGCTCATTGAATAGTCATCCCAGACCGAAAAGGGCTTTCCGTTGGACATCACTGGCTCAAAACCACACTACAAAGAGCGTACACGCCCCGACAAAACGAAGGATTTGCTTGTGATTTCGAAGAGCGTGCGTGTCTTTCAAGCCGGTGCTGGGCCATCATTCAGCCGGGATCGCTCATTGAATAGTCATCCCAGACCGAAAAGGGCTTTTCGTTGGACATCACTGGCTCAAAACCACACTACAAAGAGCGTACACGCCCCGACAAAACGAGAGATTTGCTTGTGATTTCAAAGAGCGTGCTTGTCTTTCAAGCCGGTGCTGGGCCATCAATCAGCCGGGATCGCCCCTTGAATAGTCATCCCAGACCGAAAAGGGCTCTTCGTTGGACATCACTGGCTCAAAGCCTAACTACAAAGAGGGAACACGCCCCGACAAAACGAAGGATTTGCTTGTGATTTCGAAGAGCGTGCGTGTCTTTCAAGCCGGTGCTGGGCCATCATTCAGCCGGGATCGCCCCTTGAATAGTCATCCGAGACCGAAAAGGGCTCTTCGTTGGACATCACTGGCTCAAAGCCTAACTACAAAGAGGGTACACGCCCCGACAAAACGAAGGATTTGCTTGTGATTTCGAAGAGCGTGCGTGTCTTTCAAGCCGGTGCTGGGCCATCATTCAGCCGGGATCGCCCCTTGAATAGTCATCCGAGACCGAAAAGGGCTCTTCGTTGGACATCACTGGCTCAAAGCCTAACTACAAAGAGGGTACACGCCCCGACAAAACGAGGATTTTGCTTGTGATTTCAAAGAGCGTGCTTGTCTTTCAAGCCGGTGCTGGGCCATCAATCAGCCGGGATCGCCCCTTGAATAGTCATCCCAGACCGAAAAGGGCTCTTCGTTGGACATCACTGGCTCAAAGCCTAACTACAAAGAGGGAACACGCCCCGACAAAACGAAGGATTTGCTTGTGAATTCGAAGAGCGTGCGTGTCTTTCAAGCCGGTGCTGGGCCATCATTCAGCCGGGATCGCTCATTGAATAGTCATCCCAGACCGAAAAGGGCTTTTCGTTGGACATCACTGGCTCAAAACCACACTACAAAGAGCGTACACGCCCCGACAAAACGAGAGATTTGCTTGTGATTTCAAAGAGCGTGCTTGTCTTTCAAGCCGGTGCTGGGCCATCAATCAGCCGGGATCGCCCCTTGAATAGTCATCCCAGACCGAAAAGGGCTCTTCGTTGGACATCACTGGCTCAAAGCCTAACTACAAAGAGGGAACACGCCCCGACAAAACGAAGGATTTGCTTGTGATTTCGAAGAGCGTGCGTGTCTTTCAAGCCGGTGCTGGGCCATCATTCAGCCGGGATCGCCCCTTGAATAGTCATCCGAGACCGAAAAGGGCTCTTCGTTGGACATCACTGGCTCAAAGCCTAACTACAAAGAGGGTACACGCCCCGACAAAACGAAGGATTTGCTTGTGATTTCGAAGAGCGTGCGTGTCTTTCAAGCCGGTGCTGGGCCATCATTCAGCCGGGATCGCCCCTTGAATAGTCATCCCAGACCGAAAAGGGCTCTTCGTTGGACATCACTGGCTCAAAACCACACTACAAATAGGGTACACGCCCCGACAAAACGAGGGATTCGCTTGTGATTTCGAAGTGCGTGCGTGTCTTTCAAGCCGGTGCTGGGCCATCATTCAGCCGGGATCGCCCCTTGAATAGTCATCCCAAACCGAAAAGGGCTCTTCGTTGGACATCACTGGCTCAAAGCCAAACTACAAAGAGGTTACACGCCCCCAAAAATCGAGGGATTTGCTCTTTACACCTTCCAGGGCTAATAACACCAAAAATCTACCCAAAATCCGACTTTTTAGCTGGCAACTATACTAACTATTGATCCGATCACTATTTGAGTCACGTTTTCGATTTCCCCGTCTTCTCGCGGTTTAGAAACACCCATTCGAAGTGGTCTAGCTCAAAATTTTTGCACTTACCAGAACCTGATTTTGGCAAAAGTCACCTATAATCGGTTCTGGTAAGTGGCTAAATCATAAACTAGTAATCCCGGTGCAGTTCTATACGTATTTTTAACTTACACGTGACCTAGAGATGTCAGAACATCTGATTTGAGCAAAATAAACTAGCATCATTGCATGGTGTAGGTAAAAAAACTACTGAAATTACGACATATTCGATGGTAACTTGCTTACTATTGCTCGAATCACATTTATATACACATTTTTGAATTCAGCGGGTTCTTGCGGTTCAGAAACCATCGCTAAATGTGCCGTAGCATCATATCTTTACACCTTCCAGGGCTAATAACACCAAAAATCTACCCAAAATCCGACTTTTTAGCTGGCAACTATACTAACTATTGATCCGATCACTATTTGAGTCACGTTTTCGAGTTCCCCGTCTTCTCGCGGTTTAGAAACACCCATTCAAAGTGGTCTAGCTCAAAATTTTTGCACTTACCAAAACCTGATTTTGGCAAAAGTCACCTATAATCGGTTCTGGTAAGTGGCTAAATCATAAACTAGTAATCCCGGTGCAGTTCTATACGTATTTTTAACTTACACGTGACCTAGAGATGTCAGAACATCTGATTTGAGCAAAATAAACTAGCATCATTGCATGGTGTAGGTAAAAAAACTACTGAAATTACGACATATTCGATGGTAACTTGCTTACTATTGCTCGAATTACATTTATATACACATTTTTGAATTCCTTGCTTTCTTGCGGTTCAGAAACCCTTGCTAAATGTGCCGTAGCATCATATCTTTACACCTTCCAGGGCTAATAACACCAAAAATCTACCCAAAATCCGACTTTTTAGCTGGCAACTATACTAACTATTGATCCGATCACTATTTAAGTCACGTTTTCGATTTCCCCGTCTTCTCGCGGTTTAGAAACACCCCTTCAAAGTGGTCTAGCTCAAAATTTTTGCACTTACCAGAACCTGATTTCGACAAAAGTCACCTATAATCGGTTCTGGTAAGTGGCTAAATCACAAACTAATAATCCCGGTGCAGTTCTATACGTCTTTTAAACTTACACGTGACCTAGAGATGTCAGAACATCTGATTTGAGCAAAATAAACTAGCATCATTGCATGGTGTAGGTAAAAAAACTACTGAAATTACGACATATTCGATGGTAACTTGCTTACTATTGCTCGAATCACATTTTTATACACATTTTTGAATTCCTTGCTTTCTTGCGGTTCAGAAACCCTTGCCAAATGTGCCGTAGCATTAGATCTTGCTCGTAATTTCGAAAAGCGTGCGTGTCTTTCAAGCCGGTGCTGGGCCATCATTCAGCCGGGATCGCTCTATGAATAGTCATCCCAGACCGAAAAGGGCTTTTCGTTGGACATCACTGGCTCAAAACCAAACTACAAAGAGGGTACACGCCCCGACAAAACGAGGATTTTGCTTGTGATTTCGAAGAGCGTGCGTGTCTTTCAAGCCGGTGCTGGGCCATCATTCAGCCGGGATCGCTCATTGAATAGTCATCCCAGACCGAAAAGGGCTTTCCGTTGGACATCACTGGCTCAAAACCACACTACAAAGAGCGTACACGCCCCGACAAAACGAGGATTTTGCTTGTGATTTCGAAGAGCGTGCGTGTCTTTCAAGCCGGTGCTGGGCCATCATTCAGCCGGGATCGCTCATTGAATAGTCATCCCAGACCGAAAAGGGCTTTTCGTTGGACATTACTGGCTCAAAACCAAACTACAAAGAGGGTACACGCCCCGACAAAACGAGGGATTCGCTTGTGATTTCGAAGTGCGTGCGTGTCTTTCAAGCCGGTGCTGGGCCATCATTCAGCCGGGATCGCTCATTGAATAGTCATCCCAGACCGAAAAGGGCGGTTGGCGGAGGTTGTTTGCGGCCGGAGATTGTTTTCGCTTTGGCGCCAGTTTGAAAAAATATGGGTCGTGCGGCCACAGGTGATATGAACACGGCATTTGTTTGGCCGTTTGTCGCCGTTTTTTCAAACTGGCGCCAAACCGAAAACAATCTCCGGCCGCAAACAACCTCCGCCAACCAAAAGGGCTCTTTGTTGGACATCACTGGCTCAAAGCCAAACTACAAAGAGGTTACACGCCCCCAAAAATTGAGGGATTTGCTCTTTACACCTTCCAGGGCTAGTAACACCAAAAATCTACCCAAAATCCGACTTTTTAGCTAGCAACTATACTAACTATTGATCCGATCACTATTTAAGTTACGTTTTCGATTTCCCCGTCTTCTCGCGGTTTAGAAACACCCCTTCAAAGTGGTCTAGCTCAAAATTTTTGCACTTACCAGAACCTGATTTTGACAAAAGTCACCTATAATCGGTTCTGGTAAATGGCTAAATCATAAACTAGTAATCCCTGTAGAGTTCTAATCGTATTTTTAACTTACACGTGACCTAGAGATGTCAGAACATCTGATTTGAGCAAAATAAACTAGCATCATTGCATGGTGTAGATTAAAAAACTACTGAAATTACGACATATTTGATGGTAACTTGCTTACTATTGCTCGAATCACATTTTTATACACATTTTTGAGTTCCTTGTGTTTTTGCGGTTTAGAAACCCTCGCTAAATGTGCCGTAGCATCATATCTTTACACCTTCCAGGGCTAAAAACACCAAAAATCTACCCAAAATCCGACTTTTTAGCTGGCAACTATACTAACTATTGATCCGATCACTATTTGAGTCACGTTTTCGATTTCCCCGTCTTCTCGCGGTTTAGAAACACCCATTCAAAGTGGTCTAGCTCAAAATTTTTGCACTTACCAGAACCTGATTTTGACAAAAGTCACCTATAATCGGTTCTGGTAAGTGGCTAAATCATAAACTAGTAATCCCTGTGCAGTTCTAATCGTATTTTTAACTTACACGTGACCTAGAGATGTCAGAACATCTGATTTGAGCAAAATAAACTAGCATCATTGCATGGTGTAGGTTATAAAAAACTACTGAAATTACGACATATTCGATGGTAACTTGCTTACTATTGCTCGAATCACATTTATATTCACATTTTTGAATTCAGCGGGTTCTTGCGGTTCAGAAACCCTTGCTAAATGTGCCGTAGCATCATATCTTTACACCTTCCAGGGCTAATAACACCAAAAATCTACCCAAAATCCGACTTTTTAGCTGGCAACTATACTAACTATTGATCCGATCACTATTTGAGTCACGTTTTCGATTTCCCCGTCTTCTCGCGGTTTAGAAACACCCATTCAAAGTGGTCTAGCTCAAAATTTTTCCACTTACCAGAACCTGATTTTGGCAAAAGTCACCTATAATCGGTTCTGGTAAGTGGCTAAATCATAAACTAGTAATCCCGGTGCAGTTCTATACGTATTTTTAACTTACACGTGACCTAGAGATGTCAGAACATCTGATTTGAGCAAAATAAACTAGCATCATTGCATGGTGTAGGTAAAAAAACTACTGAAATTACGACATATTCGATGGTAACTTGCTTACTATTGCTCGAATCACATTTATATTCACATTTTTGAATTCAGCGGGTTCTTGCGGTTCAGAAACCCTTGCTAAATGTGCCGTAGCATCATATCTTTACACCTTCCAGGGCTAGTAACACCAAAAATACACCCAAAATTTGACTTTTTAGCTGGCAACTATACTAACTATTGATCCGATCACTATTTAAGTCACGTTTTCAATTTCCCCGTGTTCTCGCGGTTTAGAAACACCCATTCAAAGTGGTCTAGCTCAAAATTTTTGCACTTACCAGAACCTGATTTTGACAAAAGTCACCTATAATCGGTTCTGGTAAGTGGCTAAATCATAAACTAGTAATCCCTGTGCAGTTCTAATCGTATTTTTAACTTACACGTGACCTAGAGATGTCAGAACATCTGATTTGAGCAAAATAAACTAGCATCATTGCATGGTGTAGGTTAAAAAACTACTGAAATTACGACATATTCGATGGTAACTTGCTTACTATTGCTCGAATCACATTTATATTCACATTTTTGAATTCAGCGGGTTCTTGCGGTTCAGAAACCCTTGCTAAATGTGCCGTAGCATCATATCTTTACACCTTCCAGGGCTAATAACACCAAAAATCTACCCAAAATCCGACTTTTTAGCTGGCAACTATACTAACTATTGATCCGATCACTATTTGAGTCACGTTTTCGATTTCCCCGTCTTCTCGCGGTTTAGAAACACCCATTCAAAGTGGTCTAGCTCAAAATTTTTCCACTTACCAGAACCTGATTTTGGCAAAAGTCACCTATAATCGGTTCTGGTAAGTGGCTAAATCATAAACTAGTAATCCCGGTGCAGTTCTATACGTATTTTTAACTTACACGTGACCTAGAGATGTCAGAACATCTGATTTGAGCAAAATAAACTAGCATCATTGCATGGTGTAGGTAAAAAAACTACTGAAATTACGACATATTCGATGGTAACTTGCTTACTATTGCTCGAATTACATTTATATACACATTTTTGAATTCCTTGCTTTCTTGCGGTTCAGAAACCCTTGCTAAATGTGCCGTAGCATTAGATCTTGCTCGTAATTTCGAAAAGCGTGCGTGTCTTTCAAGCCGGTGCTGGGCCATCATTCAGCCGGGATCGCTCATTGAATAGTCATCCCAAACCGAAAAGGGCTCTTCGTTGGACATCACTGGCTCAAAACCACACTACAAATAGGGTACACGCCCCGACAAAACGAGGGATTCGCTTGTGATTTCGAAGTGCGTGCGTGTCTTTCAAGCCGGTGCTGGGCCATCATTCAGCCGGGATCGCCCCTTGAATAGTCATCCCAAACCGAAAAGGGCTCTTCGTTGGACATCACTGGCTCAAAGCCAAACTACAAAGAGGTTACACGCCCCCAAAAATCGAGGGATTTGCTCTTTACACCTTCCAGGGCTAATAACACCAAAAATCTACCCAAAATCCGACTTTTTAGCTGGCAACTATACTAACTATTGATCCGATCACTATTTGAGTCACGTTTTCGATTTCCCCGTCTTCTCGCGGTTTAGAAACACCCATTCAAAGTGGTCTAGCTCAAAATTTTTGCACTTACCAGAACCTGATTTTGGCAAAAGTCACCTATAATCGGTTCTGGTAAGTGGCTAAATCATAAACTAGTAATCCCGGTGCAGTTCTATACGTATTTTTAACTTACACGTGACCTAGAGATGTCAGAACATCTGATTTGAGCAAAATAAACTAGCATCATTGCATGGTGTAGGTAAAAAAACTACTGAAATTACGACATATTCAATGGTAACTTGCTTACTATTGCTCGAATCACATTTATATACACATTTTTGAATTCAGCGGGTTCTTGCGGTTCAGAAACCATCGCTAAATGTGCCGTAGCATCATATCTTTACACCTTCCAGGGCTAATAACACCAAAAATCTACCCAAAATCCGACTTTTTAGCTGGCAACTATACTAACTATTGATCCGATCACTATTTGAGTCACGTTTTCGATTTCCCCGTCTTCTCGCGGTTTAGAAACACCCATTCAAAGTGGTCTAGCTCAAAATTTTTGCACTTACCAGAACCTGATTTTGGCAAAAGTCACCTATAATCGGTTCTGGTAAGTGGCTAAATCATAAACTAGTAATCCCGGTGCAGTTCTATACGTATTTTTAACTTACACGTGACCTAGAGATGTCAGAACATCTGATTTGAGCAAAATAAACTAGCATCATTGCATGGTGTAGGTAAAAAAACTACTGAAATTACGACATATTCGACGGTAACTTGCTTACTATTGCTCGAATTACATTTATATACACATTTTTGAATTCCTTGCTTTCTTGCGGTTCAGAAACCCTTGCTAAATGTGCCGTAGCGTCATATCTTTACACCTTCCAGGGCTAATAACACCAAAAATCTACCCAAAATCCGACTTTTTAGCTGGCAACTATACTAACTATTGATCCGATCACTATTTAAGTTACGTTTTCGATTTCCCCGTCTTCTCGCGGTTTAGAAACACCCCTTCAAAGTGGTCTAGCTCAAAATTTTTGCACTTACCAGAACCTGATTTCGACAAAAGTCACCTATAATCGGTTCTGGTAAGTGGCTAAATCACAAACTAATAATCCCGGTGCAGTTCTATACGTCTTTTAAACTTACACGTGACCTAGAGATGTCAGAAGATTTGATTGAGCAAAATAAACTAGCATCATTGCATGGGGTAGATTAAAAAACTACTGAAATTACGACATATTCGATGGTAACTTGCTTACTATTGCTCGAATCACATTTTTATACACATTTTTGAGTTCCTTGTGTTTTTGCGGTTCAGAAACCATCGCTAAATGTGCCGTAGCATCATATCTTTACACCTTCCAGGGCTAATAACACCAAAAATCTACCCAAAATCCGACTTTTTAGCTGGCAACTATACTAACTATTGATCCGATCACTATTTAAGTCACGTTTTCGATTTCCCCGTCTTCTCGCGGTTTAGAAACACCCATTCAAAGTGGTCTAGCTCAAAATTTTTGCACTTACCAGAACCTGATTTCGACAAAAAGTTACTTATAATCGGTTCTGGTAAGTGGCTAAATCACAAACTAATAATCCCGGTGCAGTTCTATACGTCTTTTAAACTTACACGTAACCTAGAAATGTCAGAAGATTTGATTTGAGCAAAATAAACTAGCATCATTGCATGGTGTAGATTAAAAAACTACTGAAATTACGACATATTCGATGGTAACTTGCTTACTATTGCTCGAATCACATTTTATACACATTTTTGAGTTCCTTGTGTTTTTGCGGTTCAGAAACCCTCGCTAAATGTGCCGTAGCATCATATCTTTACACCTTCCAGGGCTAATAACACCAAAAATCTACCCAAAATCCGACTTTTTAGCTGGCAACTATACTAACTATTGATCCGATCACTATTTGAGTCACGTTTTCGATTTCCCCGTCTTCTCGCGGTTTAGAAACACCCATTCAAAGTGGTCTAGCTCAAAATTTTTGCACTTACCAGAACCTGATTTTGACAAAAGTCGCCTATAATCGGTTCTGGTAAGTGGCTAAATCATAAACTAGTAATCCCGGTGCAGTTCTATACGTATTTTTAACTTACACGTGACCTAAAGATGTCAGAACATCTGATTTGAGCAAAATAAACTAGCATCATTGCATGGTGTAGATTAAAAAACTACTGAAATTACGACATATTCGATGGTAACTTGCTTACTATTGCTCGAATTACATTTATATACACATTTTTGAATTCCTTGTTTTCTTGCGGTTCAGAAACCCTCGCTGAATGTGCCGTAGCATCATATCTTTACACCTTCCAGGGCTAATAACACCAAAAATCTACCCAAAATCCGACTTTTTAGCTGGCAACTATACTAACTATTGATCCGATCACTATTTAAGTTACGTTTTCGATTTCCCCGTCTTCTCGCGGTTTAGAAACACCCCTTCAAAGTGGTCTAGCTCAAAATTTTTGCACTTACCAGAACCTGATTTTGACAAAAGTCGCCTATAATCGGTTCTGGTAAGTGGCTAAATCATAAACTAGTAATCCCGGTGCAGTTCTATACGTATTTTTAACTTACACGTGACCTAAAGATGTCAGAACATCTGATTTGAGCAAAATAAACTAGCATCATTGCATGGTGTAGATTAAAAAACTACTGAAATTACGACATATTCGATGGTAACTTGCTTACTATTGCTCGAATCACATTTTTATACACATTTTTGAGTTCCTTGTGTTTTTGCGGTTCAGAAACCCTCGCTGAATGTGCCGTAGCATCATATCTTTACACCTTCCAGGGCTAATAACACCAAAAATCTACCCAAAATCCGACTTTTTAGCTGGCAACTATACTAACTATTGATCCGATCACTATTTGAGTCACGTTTTCGATTTCCCCGTCTTCTCGCGGTTTAGAAACACCCATTCAAAGTGGTCTAGCTCAAAATTTTTGCACTTACCAGAACCTGATTTTGGCAAAAGTCACCTATAATCGGTTCTGGTAAGTGGCTAAATCATAAACTAGTAATCCCGGTGCAGTTCTATACGTATTTTTAACTTACACGTGACCTAGAGATGTCAGAACATCTGATTTGAGCAAAATAAACTAGCATCATTGCATGGTGTAGGTAAAAAAACTACTGAAATTACGACATATTCAATGGTAACTTGCTTACTATTGCTCGAATCACATTTATATACACATTTTTGAATTCAGCGGGTTCTTGCGGTTCAGAAACCATCGCTAAATGTGCCGTAGCATCATATCTTTACACCTTCCAGGGCTAATAACACCAAAAATCTACCCAAAATCCGACTTTTTAGCTGGCAACTATACTAACTATTGATCCGATCACTATTTGAGTCACGTTTTCGATTTCCCCGTCTTCTCGCGGTTTAGAAACACCCATTCAAAGTGGTCTAGCTCAAAATTTTTGCACTTACCAGAACCTGATTTTGGCAAAAGTCACCTATAATCGGTTCTGGTAAGTGGCTAAATCATAAACTAGTAATCCCGGTGCAGTTCTATACGTATTTTTAACTTACACGTGACCTAGAGATGTCAGAACATCTGATTTGAGCAAAATAAACTAGCATCATTGCATGGTGTAGGTAAAAAAACTACTGAAATTACGACATATTCGACGGTAACTTGCTTACTATTGCTCGAATTACATTTATATACACATTTTTGAATTCCTTGCTTTCTTGCGGTTCAGAAACCCTTGCTAAATGTGCCGTAGCATCATATCTTTACACCTTCCAGGGCTAATAACACCAAAAATCTACCCAAAATCCGACTTTTTAGCTGGCAACTATACTAACTATTGATCCGATCACTATTTAAGTTACGTTTTCGATTTCCCCGTCTTCTCGCGGTTTAGAAACACCCCTTCAAAGTGGTCTAGCTCAAAATTTTTGCACTTACCAGAACCTGATTTCGACAAAAGTCACCTATAATCGGTTCTGGTAAGTGGCTAAATCACAAACTAATAATCCCGGTGCAGTTCTATACGTCTTTTAAACTTACACGTGACCTAGAGATGTCAGAAGATTTGATTTGAGCAAAATAAACTAGCATCATTGCATGGGGTAGATTAAAAAACTACTGAAATTACGACATATTCGATGGTAACTTGCTTACTATTGCTCGAATCACATTTTTATACACATTTTTGAGTTCCTTGTGTTTTTGCGGTTCAGAAACCATCGCTAAATGTGCCGTAGCATCATATCTTTACACCTTCCAGGGCTAATAACACCAAAAATCTACCCAAAATCCGACTTTTTAGCTGGCAACTATACTAACTATTGATCCGATCACTATTTAAGTCACGTTTTCGATTTCCCCGTCTTCTCGCGGTTTAGAAACACCCATTCAAAGTGGTCTAGCTCAAAATTTTTGCACTTACCAGAACCTGATTTCGACAAAAGTTACTTATAATCGGTTCTGGTAAGTGGCTAAATCATAAACTAGTAATCCCGGTGCAGTTCTATACGTATTTTTAACTTACACGTGACCTAAAGATGTCAGAACATCTGATTTGAGCAAAATAAACTAGCATCATTGCATGGTGTAGATTAAAAAACTACTGAAATTACGACATATTCGATGGTAACTTGCTTACTATTGCTCGAATTACATTTATATACACATTTTTGAATTCCTTGTTTTCTTGCGGTTCAGAAACCCTCGCTGAATGTGCCGTAGCATCATATCTTTACACCTTCCAGGGCTAATAACACCAAAAATCTACCCAAAATCCGACTTTTTAGCTGGCAACTATACTAACTATTGATCCGATCACTATTTAAGTTACGTTTTCGATTTCCCCGTCTTCTCGCGGTTTAGAAACACCCCTTCAAAGTGGTCTAGCTCAAAATTTTTGCACTTACCAGAACCTGATTTTGACAAAAGTCGCCTATAATCGGTTCTGGTAAGTGGCTAAATCATAAACTAGTAATCCCGGTGCAGTTCTATACGTATTTTTAACTTACACGTGACCTAAAGATGTCAGAACATCTGATTTGAGCAAAATAAACTAGCATCATTGCATGGTGTAGATTAAAAAACTACTGAAATTACGACATATTCGATGGTAACTTGCTTACTATTGCTCGAATCACATTTTTATACACATTTTTGAGTTCCTTGTGTTTTTGCGGTTCAGAAACCCTCGCTGAATGTGCCGTAGCATCATATCTTTACACCTTCCAGGGCTAATAACACCAAAAATCTACCCAAAATCCGACTTTTTAGCTGGCAACTATACTAACTATTGATCCGATCACTATTTAAGTTACGTTTTCGATTTCCCCGTCTTCTCGCGGTTTAGAAACACCCCTTCAAAGTGGTCTAGCTCAAAATTTTTGCACTTACCAGAACCTGATTTTGACAAAAGTCGCCTATAATCGGTTCTGGTAAGTGGCTAAATCATAAACTAGTAATCCCGGTGCAGTTCTATACGTATTTTTAACTTACACGTGACCTAAAGATGTCAGAACATCTGATTTGAGCAAAATAAACTAGCATCATTGCATGGTGTAGATTAAAAAACTACTGAAATTACGACATATTCGATGGTAACTTGCTTACTATTGCTCGAATCACATTTTTATACACATTTTTGAGTTCCTTGTGTTTTTGCGGTTCAGAAACCCTCGCTGAATGTGCCGTAGCATCATATCTTTACACCTTCCAGGGCTAATAACACCAAAAATCTACCCAAAATCCGACTTTTTAGCTGGCAACTATACTAACTATTGATCCGATCACTATTTAAGTTACGTTTTCGATTTCCCCGTCTTCTCGCGGTTTAGAAACACCCCTTCAAAGTGGTCTAGCTCAAAATTTTTGCACTTACCAGAACCTGATTTCGACAAAAGTCACCTATAATCGGTTCTGGTAAGTGGCTAAATCACAAACTAATAATCCCGGTGCAGTTCTATACGTCTTTTAAACTTACACGTAACCTAGAGATGTCAGAAGATTTGATTTGAGCAAAATAAACTAGCATCATTGCATGGTGTAGATTAAAAAACTACTGAAATTACGACATATTCGATGGTAACTTGCTTACTATTGCTCGAATTACATTTATATACACATTTTTGAATTCCTTGTTTTCTTGCGGTTCAGAAACCCTCGCTGAATGTGCCGTAGCATCATATCTTTACACCTTCCAGGGCTAATAACACCAAAAATCTACCCAAAATCCGACTTTTTAGCTGGCAACTATACTAACTATTGATCCGATCACTATTTGAGTCACGTTTTCGATTTCCCCGTCTTCTCGCGGTTTAGAAACACCCATTCAAAGTGGTCTAGCTCAAAATTTTTGCACTTACCAGAACCTGATTTTGACAAAAGTCGCCTATAATCGGTTCTGGTAAGTGGCTAAATCATAAACTAGTAATCCCGGTGCAGTTCTATACGTATTTTTAACTTACACGTGACCTAAAGATGTCAGAACATCTGATTTGAGCAAAATAAACTAGCATCATTGCATGGTGTAGATTAAAAAACTACTGAAATTACGACATATTCGATGGTAACTTGCTTACTATTGCTCGAATTACATTTATATACACATTTTTGAATTCCTTGTTTTCTTGCGGTTCAGAAACCCTCGCTGAATGTGCCGTAGCATCATATCTTTACACCTTCCAGGGCTAATAACACCAAAAATCTACCCAAAATCCGACTTTTTAGCTGGCAACTATACTAACTATTGATCCGATCACTATTTAAGTTACGTTTTCGATTTCCCCGTCTTCTCGCGGTTTAGAAACACCCCTTCAAAGTGGTCTAGCTCAAAATTTTTGCACTTACCAGAACCTGATTTTGACAAAAGTCGCCTATAATCGGTTCTGGTAAGTGGCTAAATCATAAACTAGTAATCCCGGTGCAGTTCTATACGTATTTTTAACTTACACGTGACCTAAAGATGTCAGAACATCTGATTTGAGCAAAATAAACTAGCATCATTGCATGGTGTAGATTAAAAAACTACTGAAATTACGACATATTCGATGGTAACTTGCTTACTATTGCTCGAATCACATTTTTATACACATTTTTGAGTTCCTTGTGTTTTTGCGGTTCAGAAACCCTCGCTGAATGTGCCGTAGCATCATATCTTTACACCTTCCAGGGCTAATAACACCAAAAATCTACCCAAAATCCGACTTTTTAGCTGGCAACTATACTAACTATTGATCCGATCACTATTTGAGTCACGTTTTCGATTTCCCCGTCTTCTCGCGGTTTAGAAACACCCATTCAAAGTGGTCTAGCTCAAAATTTTTGCACTTACCAGAACCTGATTTTGACAAAAGTCGCCTATAATCGGTTCTGGTAAGTGGCTAAATCATAAACTAGTAATCCCGGTGCAGTTCTATACGTATTTTTAACTTACACGTGACCTAAAGATGTCAGAACATCTGATTTGAGCAAAATAAACTAGCATCATTGCATGGTGTAGATTAAAAAACTACTGAAATTACGACATATTCGATGGTAACTTGCTTACTATTGCTCGAATTACATTTATATACACATTTTTGAATTCCTTGTTTTCTTGCGGTTCAGAAACCCTCGCTGAATGTGCCGTAGCATCATATCTTTACACCTTCCAGGGCTAATAACACCAAAAATCTACCCAAAATCCGACTTTTTAGCTGGCAACTATACTAACTATTGATCCGATCACTATTTAAGTTACGTTTTCGATTTCCCCGTCTTCTCGCGGTTTAGAAACACCCCTTCAAAGTGGTCTAGCTCAAAATTTTTGCACTTACCAGAACCTGATTTTGACAAAAGTCGCCTATAATCGGTTCTGGTAAGTGGCTAAATCATAAACTAGTAATCCCGGTGCAGTTCTATACGTATTTTTAACTTACACGTGACCTAAAGATGTCAGAACATCTGATTTGAGCAAAATAAACTAGCATCATTGCATGGTGTAGATTAAAAAACTACTGAAATTACGACATATTCGATGGTAACTTGCTTACTATTGCTCGAATTACATTTATATACACATTTTTGAATTCCTTGTTTTCTTGCGGTTCAGAAACCCTCGCTGAATGTGCCGTAGCATCATATCTTTACACCTTCCAGGGCTAATAACACCAAAAATCTACCCAAAATCCGACTTTTTAGCTGGCAACTATACTAACTATTGATCCGATCACTATTTAAGTTACGTTTTCGATTTCCCCGTCTTCTCGCGGTTTAGAAACACCCCTTCAAAGTGGTCTAGCTCAAAATTTTTGCACTTACCAGAACCTGATTTTGACAAAAGTCGCCTATAATCGGTTCTGGTAAGTGGCTAAATCACAAACTAATAATCCCGGTGCAGTTCTATACGTCTTTTAAACTTACACGTAACCTAGAGATGTCAGAAGATTTGATTTGAGCAAAATAAACTAGCATCATTGCATGGTGTAGATTAAAAAACTACTGAAATTACGACATATTTGATGGTAACTTGCTTACTATTGCTCGAATCACATTTTTATACACATTTTTGAGTTCCTTGTGTTTTTGCGGTTCAGAAACCCTCGCTGAATGTGCCGTAGCATCATATCTTTACACCTTCCAGGGCTAATAACACCAAAAATCTACCCAAAATCCGACTTTTTAGCTGGCAACTATACTAACTATTGATCCGATCACTATTTAAGTTACGTTTTCGATTTCCCCGTCTTCTCGCGGTTTAGAAACACCCCTTCAAAGTGGTCTAGCTCAAAATTTTTGCACTTACCAGAACCTGATTTCGACAAAAGTCACCTATAATCGGTTCTGGTAAGTGGCTAAATCACAAACTAATAATCCCGGTGCAGTTCTATACGTCTTTTAAACTTACACGTAACCTAGAGATGTCAGAAGATTTGATTTGAGCAAAATAAACTAGCATCATTGCATGGTGTAGATTAAAAAACTACTGAAATTACGACATATTTGATGGTAACTTGCTTACTATTGCTCGAATCACATTTTTATACACATTTTTGAGTTCCTTGTGTTTTTGCGGTTCAGAAACCCTCGCTGAATGTGCCGTAGCATCATATCTTTACACCTTCCAGGGCTAATAACACCAAAAATCTACCCAAAATCCGACTTTTTAGCTGGCAACTATACTAACTATTGATCCGATCACTATTTGAGTCACGTTTTCGATTTCCCCGTCTTCTCGCGGTTTAGAAACACCCATTCAAAGTGGTCTAGCTCAAAATTTTTGCACTTACCAGAACCTGATTTCGACAAAAGTCACCTATAATCGGTTCTGGTAAGTGGCTAAATCACAAACTAATAATCCCGGTGCAGTTCTATACGTCTTTTAAACTTACACGTGACCTAGAGATGTCAGAAGATTTGATTTGAGCAAAATAAACTAGCATCATTGCATGGTGTAGATTAAAAAACTACTGAAATTACGACATATTTGATGGTAACTTGCTTACTATTGCTCGAATCACATTTTTATACACATTTTTGAGTTCCTTGTGTTTTTGCGGTTCAGAAACCCTCGCTGAATGTGCCGTAGCATCATATCTTTACACCTTCCAGGGCTAATAACACCAAAAATCTACCCAAAATCCGACTTTTTAGCTGGCAACTATACTAACTATTGATCCGATCACTATTTGAGTCACGTTTTCGATTTCCCCGTCTTCTCGCGGTTTAGAAACACCCATTCAAAGTGGTCTAGCTCAAAATTTTTGCACTTACCAGAACCTGATTTCGACAAAAGTCACCTATAATCGGTTCTGGTAAGTGGCTAAATCATAAACTAGTAATCCCGGTGCAGTTCTATACGTATTTTTAACTTACACGTGACCTAGAGATGTCAGAACATCTGATTTGAGCAAAATAAACTAGCATCATTGCATGGTGTAGGTAAAAAAACTACTGAAATTACGACATATTCGATGGTAACTTGCTTACTATTGCTCGAATTACATTTATATACACATTTTTGAATTCCTTGTTTTCTTGCGGTTCAGAAACCCTCGCTGAATGTGCCGTAGCATCATATCTTTACACCTTCCAGGGCTAATAACACCAAAAATCTACCCAAAATCCGACTTTTTAGCTGGCAACTATACTAACTATTGATCCGATCACTATTTGAGTCACGTTTTCGATTTCCCCGTCTTCTCGCGGTTTAGAAACACCCATTCAAAGTGGTCTAGCTCAAAATTTTTGCACTTACCAGAACCTGATTTTGACAAAAGTCGCCTATAATCGGTTCTGGTAAGTGGCTAAATCATAAACTAGTAATCCCGGTGCAGTTCTATACGTATTTTTAACTTACACGTGACCTAAAGATGTCAGAACATCTGATTTGAGCAAAATAAACTAGCATCATTGCATGGTGTAGATTAAAAAACTACTGAAATTACGACATATTCGATGGTAACTTGCTTACTATTGCTCGAATTACATTTATATACACATTTTTGAATTCCTTGTTTTCTTGCGGTTCAGAAACCCTCGCTGAATGTGCCGTAGCATCATATCTTTACACCTTCCAGGGCTAATAACACCAAAAATCTACCCAAAATCCGACTTTTTAGCTGGCAACTATACTAACTATTGATCCGATCACTATTTAAGTTACGTTTTCGATTTCCCCGTCTTCTCGCGGTTTAGAAACACCCCTTCAAAGTGGTCTAGCTCAAAATTTTTGCACTTACCAGAACCTGATTTTGACAAAAGTCGCCTATAATCGGTTCTGGTAAGTGGCTAAATCATAAACTAGTAATCCCGGTGCAGTTCTATACGTATTTTTAACTTACACGTGACCTAAAGATGTCAGAACATCTGATTTGAGCAAAATAAACTAGCATCATTGCATGGTGTAGATTAAAAAACTACTGAAATTACGACATATTCGATGGTAACTTGCTTACTATTGCTCGAATCACATTTTTATACACATTTTTGAGTTCCTTGTGTTTTTGCGGTTCAGAAACCCTCGCTGAATGTGCCGTAGCATCATATCTTTACACCTTCCAGGGCTAATAACACCAAAAATCTACCCAAAATCCGACTTTTTAGCTGGCAACTATACTAACTATTGATCCGATCACTATTTAATGTACGTTTTCGATTTCCCCGTCTTCTCGCGGTTTAGAAACACCCCTTCAAAGTGGTCTAGCTCAAAATTTTTGCACTTACCAGAACCTGATTTCGACAAAAGTCACCTATAATCGGTTCTGGTAAGTGGCTAAATCACAAACTAATAATCCCGGTGCAGTTCTATACGTCTTTTAAACTTACACGTAACCTAGAGATGTCAGAAGATTTGATTTGAGCAAAATAAACTAGCATCATTGCATGGTGTAGATTAAAAAACTACTGAAATTACGACATATTTGATGGTAACTTGCTTACTATTGCTCGAATCACATTTTTATACACATTTTTGAGTTCCTTGTGTTTTTGCAGTTCAGAAACCCTCGCTGAATGTGCCGTAGCATCATATCTTTACACCTTCCAGGGCTAATAACACCAAAAATCTACCCAAAATCCGACTTTTTAGCTGGCAACTATACTAACTATTGATCCGATCACTATTTGAGTCACGTTTTCGATTTCCCCGTCTTCTCGCGGTTTAGAAACACCCATTCAAAGTGGTCTAGCTCAAAATTTTTGCACTTACCAGAACCTGATTTCGACAAAAGTCACCTATAATCGGTTCTGGTAAGTGGCTAAATCATAAACTAGTAATCCCGGTGCAGTTCTATACGTATTTTTAACTTACACGTGACCTAGAGATGTCAGAACATCTGATTTGAGCAAAATAAACTAGCATCATTGCATGGTGTAGGTAAAAAAACTACTGAAATTACGACATATTCGATGGTAACTTGCTTACTATTGCTCGAATCACATTTTTATACACATTTTTGAGTTCCTTGTGTTTTTGCGGTTTAGAAACCCACGCTAAATGTGCCGTAGCATCATATCTTTACACCTTCCAGGGCTAATAACACCAAAAATCTACCCAAAATCCGACTTTTTAGCTGGCAACTATACTAACTATTGATCCGATCACTATTTAAGTTACGTTTTCGATTTCCCCGTCTTCTCGCGGTTTAGAAACACCCCTTCAAAGTGGTCTAGCTCAAAATTTTTGCACTTACCAGAACCTGATTTCGACAAAAGTCACCTATAATCGGTTCTGGTAAGTGGCTAAATCACAAACTAATAATCCCGGTGCAGTTCTATACGTCTTTTAAACTTACACGTGACTTAGAGGTGTCAAAGCATTTGATTTAAGCATAATAAACTGGCATCTTTACATGTTCCAGGTTAAAAAACCACTGAAATTACCACAAATTTGATGGTAACTTGCTTACTATTACTAGAAACCAAAACTGATTAGCCTGTGTTTCTGACCGATGAAAACACAATGTTTCGAATTTATTTAGGCACCCAACCAACTATGTACATCGGTCAACTATTCAGAAAAAGATAGAACACGATGTTTATTTCAATGTGTTGCAGACAGAAATGAAAAAAAAAACAATGCAACGAGCTCGATGGTATCGCCGCACTACTTGATGGCTGTCAATTGGCCAGGGGCATCACAAGCTAGCGTCGGTTTGAACGGCCCCGCCGGAGGCAGACAGATACCCCGTGCGCAAGCCGCTGAACAAGGTTGTTGTGAGTCGACGTATCACCACGGAAGCCTTTTCCTGCCACTGACGGTCGGCAGAGTCGTTTTTGCATTTTTCATTAACACGAGCTCCTTTGCTTCGATCAATTCATACTTGTTATGTCGACAACCAGCTTTTCAACAGTCTCAAGTGTCCATTTGGCCTTGCAGTCGGGTAAAAGTGATCAAGACTCATCGGACGAGAGTCAGCGCCGTAGTATGCCGTCATCTGCTAATTCTAGCTCAATGATTGTTAGAGACGTTGAATATATGCAGTTTGTTCAACATCTTTATGTTAAACCGGGTGTAAGAATAGCGCTTAGTTATTTCCATTCATAGAAGTAATGTTTCAGACTTACTTTTGTTGTCGTCCTAAAGTGGAGAACAACAAACTTCATATTCAAATCACAGTGCCACGTTGGGTAGGCATCGACGCCATTGAAGCAGTTGTAAGGAATTGGAAAATCATAGTGAGTCACTTATTTTGATCAATTGATTGCCCGTTTTATTGATGCTTTAGAAAAAGATAACCATCGTTGACCTGCCCACATCTATTCTGCATAGCGTGATTAGCTTAATCGGCTCTACAAAAGATAAAAGCGCAGTCACATTCTTCAAACTACAGGGTTGTGTTATCCATCCGGATTACCTTCGGTACTTTATCAACACATGCCCAAATTTGAGAACAATCTTTTTGCCTAAAACTGTCGTCATTCAAGGCATAAACTTGCTCGACATTATCGTCCAGGGGAAGCGACTTGAAAGTTTAGAGTCAGTTTTTTCAGTCATAATGTCCTTCTTTCATGATTCAGACCCCTTTCCAGCCTCGAAACAACTATCGGGATCCGCGTCCCATCCTACATCTTCCAGTGGCTCAAAACGAACAACCGCGTATTCCGAACCTTCTGTATCGGCCCGGGTGTTGTCATTAATCGCAATCATCTCTACGCTTATATCCCGTTTTGGGAGACCTATCTCACTTTCAATTCTCGTCACACTCCCGATGGCCAAAAGTACCGTAAACACTTTAACGCGCAAATCTGCATTCGGACCGATAAGATGATCACACACTCGGCCATGAAAAGAAAGGAACTCGATCAATGGATGAACTTCATCGTCGATGCTAATAACAACTTCTTTGATAGTCAACTGAAGCGTCATGGCGAACTTCGGGCGGCCGGGGAAGATTCTTACATTCGGACGACAGTGCGCGCGAAGCAGTTAGCGACGGATAAGCGGATCATTTTCGATATTCCCTCGACTATTGAATTTGATAGACTTGCCGATGAAGCTTTCAAAAAGAGCTTAGAAGAGAAAAAGGCTGGTAATGTTGAAAGTAAAAGCGAAATGGCTGTCGAGCAAACAGCTGATAACAGTGATGTCAATGAAACTGCATGAAAGTGTTTTTACTGTGCCATGTTGTTTACACCCTATATTTTTATTGTAGTTTTAGTATTAATATAGTCAATAAAACTATGACAAATTAACAATAAAGTAATTTAAATGGCTTCTATTTGTAGTGAGACGTCATGAAACTTAAGCGACTTTTTTTGGACAAAATGTGTTTTGTGTATTTTTGACTATCACAAATATTCCACTAAGACAATAAACAATTTTCTCACTATCGATTGCGACTGACATTTGTCAACACTTAGCAAAAGGAATTCATGATAACTTGAAAAATGACTACAAAATTACAACAAAACTGCTCATTTTTATCATGTACGGATGTCGCCAACCACCCGCAGTGAGCACCGGGTGTGTCCCTTTCGCGCGGGAAAACCCTGCATCGAAAACGCTCGCCAGCTGCGCACACTCTTTACCGCGACCGAGCTCGTTATCGCCGAAGGCCCATCCGATCCGGCTATCTCCGCCGCCAACCTTATCACCAAAGCCCCGAAATGGTCCATCCGAAGAATCCCGCACCTGCCTGGGTCAATCCGAACGAAGTTGGGCGGAAGTTTTTGAAACGAAAGAGCAGGTTGGTCCATTTCCATGTTTGGTGTTGCTCGTATATATAAAGTTGCACAGATTTGAACTGGGTTTGTTTCAGTACAATAGCGAGCAGAAGACACACTGAAGCGGTTCAAAAAACGCCGACAAAACAGGCAAACGCCTCCAGATCACCGTTAAAAGCTGCGCAGAGCCCTGTTCGATCTTCGCCACGGAAAAGTTTCAATCCGTTCAAGGTTGGTTGAGAGATTAGCCTATTTGGGTCAAATTGGATGTCTTCAGGTTCCAACTCCATCCAAAAAGCGCCGCATCGGAACACCGTCACCGCGAAAGTCTCCAAGAAAGGCAGGGCTACGATCGGCTGAGAAGATTGTCGATTCGCCCAAGTCCAGCAGAGGCCGATTCTTGAACTTTGGAGCCAATAAGCCTGCCCCGATCGACTTTTCATCGCTTGCGGCTGAGTTTTCGCTGCCGACAAAGGAATCGACCGCGAGGAAGTTCCTCGATTTCTCGTCATTGAACACTTCAAGTCGAGATGAACCTGCACTGTCGAATAAGAAGACTTATGTCGACATTCCGAAGGACCTCCGCCCTGGAATTCGGATGCGATTGAGCAGTTTCAAGCCATTTCCATGGACGAAGAAGCGGAACGGGGCCAGTGCTGCGACGGTGCTCGAAGTGCCGGTGGATGATGCCATTGCCGGGCGGAGGGCTGTGAAAGGGGTCGATTTGGAGTTTGATTCGGCGGTGGGTGTGCCTTTTTAAGCCTTATTTTGAAGTTTTATTGATAATCTTTCAGACATGTCTGACCAATCTGTCCCCAATGGCCCGTCTCGAAGCCATGGGCACGTATTACATCTACCCCCGACTCAACGAACTCCAGTTGTCATCCTTTCCGAGGTTAGATGCCCAATCCAAGATGCCCCTCGCGGTCAAGAAGCCGAAAGGTGTCTCCGCACAGCAGCTTGGACAGACTGGGCTTGATGGATTCGCTTCACAGTGGTTAGTTTTGTCACTTTTTACCAATCTAAACAGGCCCAAAACTACCGTAATTCATTTAAATTCCACTCCTTCCAGGTCCCAAGTATTCCACACCCTCTTCTACGATTGGTATCGCGGCGACCTTCGATCCTTCTACCTCTTCGCTCACAACACCACCATCCTTTTCACGAAATACGTCAATTTGAACAACAGTTCGACCTGCGACCCCACGGCCGGTACCCTCAATGATGAATCAACTTTGTTTGGTCCTGGGCAAAAACAACACAAGGTCATCATGACTCCGACAACTTCTGGCATCCGGAAAATTCTCCGCGATCACGGTATGTATTTGAAAAAAAGTAAAAAAATTTAGCCCGATGCGGGGCTCGAACCCGCGACAGCCAGATTAAGAGTCTGGTGCTCTACCGACTGAGCTAACCAGGCATGTCGACTTGGAAAGCGTATGGGAATGTGGCTGGGGCGAAATACTGGTTGTTGTTTACATTTTTCTAACTTTCGACATTTTCAGCGATCATCTTCGAACTACCCCTATCCGGCAAAAGCCAGCGAGGCGAAGCAAAGCCAAACGACGCCATCGATGAGAACACATTGACACAGATGCCAGAAGCGGCGGACAAAACTGACGATTCGTTTTCGTCGTTGAAAAAGGCCGATTTGAAGACGCCAGAGAAGAAGTTCCTCGCGAAAACGACAGATGATGTGTTGGAGAGCCCGACGGTGAATGATGACGCGATAGACAATGATGAATGGTTGAAGGAGATCGGGATTTCGCCGAGGAGCACCTTGGGTTTTGGGCGACAGTGAGTTTTTGGATACTGTAATCCATTTTTCTATCTTCAAAGTGCCAATTTTTAGTGCCACCATAGCCGACTTCTCCCTCCACAGTGAAATGAGCAATCTCGGCGCCCACCACGATTCACCGGCCACAGTTCAGACGTCGGAAGCGGCCCGATCGACGGCAGTCATCACAGATGGGCGATCAATCCGAACTTTGTTCAACTTTTTGTGTACTTCGAAGGACTTTCGAGCCACTACTGGACCCTTAGCTGGAATTCCCCCCACCTTGGTCGCGGCGGATTCGTTCATGAACAGCAGTCGAGTGTGTTTGAACGTGAGTTTGACCATTTTTTAGACTTTAGCAAAGATGCAGCTTTCAGAAAACCACTCAAACCGTCAAAAAACCCGGTGAATCCCGTCTCGAATACATCATCGAGTTCGACGGCGGCCCTATTCTGCCCCACATGCCGACCATGTTGACTTCATTCATCAAATCCGTGCCCAGCCTCAACGTCAAAGACAACAAAATGAAGATCACCGTCACCGGTCGGGAGCCCTATCTCGGTTTCAATGAATCCATCGATCGTGATGCCTTTGTGAATCATTCGACCTTCGTCTATGATCCCATTGAACTAACCTATGAAGTCTAACTAACCTATTTTGTTATTATTTTTTGTTATTTTAATTTATCCATTCAAGTCAGCCTATTTTACGTTCTTTCAACTTTTATTTTTAATTTTACCAATTTGTTATCGATCGATTCGAATTCTAAGCGAAATAAAGTCAAACAATGTCTAAAAGACAGCTGTTTCTGGCATGACATTAGCCATGCATCCCATTCAAGTGTATTTATGTTACATTGCCCTCACTTTGCATAAGACAAGTGACGCCGTTCGCATTTTGGCCCTCAGGCCGTCGAGCCCATCGAAGAAGCAAGGATTTTGGTAGGGCCGGAGGACAAGTGTGGCAGCATCCTCGCAGTTGCAAACGACAAGGATGACACCCACCGCCGGCAAAGAGGCGGGCGCCGCGCCCGACCGCCAAGAAACATCGAATTGAACGAGCACATTTCTTTTGCGACTGAGCAAGACCGCCTCAGGCAATGCAATGCAATCTATGGCCGCCGTCGACTGCGGCCGATAGGATAGGGGCAGCCGGGTGGATGGCTAGATTGGAAACTGAAGGGTGTTTCGGCGGTCGGGAACATGAGCATGAGCTGACCGGGCATGTGATTGTTATGGAAAACATGGTCGGTTTTGACGGAAGTGGTCTGAAAATAGGCATTATCGAGATGGAAATGAGCGATCGCCAGATGGGTGAACTGCTTTTTTCGTGAAAACGCATTTCCGAGTCTTGAAAACGTGTATTTTGATCAAATTTATCCATTTAAAGCCTGTTTTTGACCACTTTTGTCTTACCACGAAAGTTCCCAAACACTGATTTTATTATTAATTTTGTTTGTAATCGACGTGATTTAGTCACAAGGGCATTCAAAATGTAGAATCTTTGTGCCACATCGATTTTAAATGTGTTTTTCTGCGTTTTGGGTCTCGCCGCGAACGTTTAAAAATACCTATTTCGTAATAAGTTTTGGTTTTATTAATCTTTTGTTAACAGCAGGACCGTTTATAATGTAGAGTTGTGTTGTCGAATCGGTTGGAAAGCTGTTTTTGACATTTTTGGTCCCGCAACGAAAATTCCCTTTTTTTGTTTTTTCGCTTTTTCTTGTTTTCATGTAACTCCTCCATGTATCACAAGGTTCTAATGCCCACTACACAGTTTTTTGGTCTTTATTTCGCCATGAGAAATCGCTTTTCGCCTCCTCCGCTAAGCACCCTCGAAACCCATTTTTCATTCTTGCATCGGTCATGAACTCTTATGCCATCTGATGTCCGACCCCATTATCTAGCCCCCTACTAATGCTGGTTTTTGCTTTTTTTATCGGCTAGAAACTTCATGAATCCATCCATCGTAGACCATCTGCCATCAGCTTGCTTGCTTTTCATCGGATGTAATCGAGGCAATGAACGAACGACCATCTCGCGCACTTGGAGCATTGGAGACGGACGGCATTTCCTTCCTTTCGGCAGTGGTCAGTCTGCCTTCTGTCTAACAAGGAATTGACATTGTCATTGGCATTCGCTACTTGGAGTCGGAAGATGGGCCCCATTTCGGGTTGTTTGGGGGTTCCGCCCAGGGCTGTCGGCTCGTTGCACCAGGGTTATTCAATTAAACTCATTGCGAAACGGCCAAGAGCGAAGAAAAGGGAACAGCAGAAGAAGCTGCAGCCTTCTGGCAATGGCGCCTGTAAACGACGGCAGCCGGGGACGAGTTATTGGTTTTGGAATGTTTCCGGTGCAGATGGGGTTTGGCTACGAATTGCGGGTACTATTTGTATTCTTGTTCAGATTCATTTTTGCATTTTCACAAAGACCGACATCACTTCGAATTAGAATCTATCCCACTCTCGACAAAGCCCGATTTCGCAATCTCGCTTCCAATCTTGACGTTTTGGCTCCATGCCATGTCACATTGCAATGGCTATCTGATTGGCTCCATTATTCGAATGCGTGCGCCCATTTCGAACAAATGACATTTCTATTTTTAACTTTCGTGACCCCATAATTAACATTTTTACTATTTACAACTGTTCTTTGACCCTTATTTTAAAACATTGTCCAAACTGACTACCCATTACCTCTCAAAAAACTCATAACCATAAAAATTCCCACGTTACAACCGACTTTTTCTACCTTTATATCCAGTTATGTTTGCATTGCTACTTTGTTTTCCCAACACAATACCCCTAAAGCCCTCCAGGTACCGAAAGCTTCCCGCCAAAGATGGAGGTGAAAGTGTCAAGTTGCCTTTCCGCCCCTGACAATTCATCTTTCCCGAGGCAGTTGACCAGCACTAGGTCGTTAGAAGCCAAGTTTGGTTGCTTTGTTGAGTTTTCCTGGCTTAAAACAGGAATTTCATTTCTGATTTTTTTTACATATACCGTAACCTGATAGATAGCGTTTTGATAGAAAGACGTGTGCGTGTTTTATCATTTCCGGAAGCGATGGGTCATAACTAATGTTATTTTTTTAGAAAAACTGCCCTCCCGATGAATCAGGATCTCAGGTGACGGTGACAAAACAAACAACATGAGTGTCTACAATGCTTACAGATTGTAAGTTTTGGGGGTGTTTGGGGTCTTGGGGCGAAATTATGGAAAAAAACTGACTTTATTATTTAACAACATTGACGGCGTTTGCGTTATCTTCCAAATTTTTGTTAAAAACGAAAATTTAAAATTGGTTAAAACTACAATTTGAAAAGTGAAAATCTAAAAAAAGCTAATTTTTACAAAATTCGCGCAGTCGAAGCACCGCTCAACCTGTCCGCAATCCAGTCATCGCCCTCGATCCAGCCAGCCAGCTTTCACCACAAAGCGGACAGGACAGTAAACCAGAGGAAACGGGACCCTCCCTCCGGCGACAATGCATGTTGTCGCCGACCCTTGCGCGTTTTTCCTGGGGGTTACTCATGGTTAGCGTTTTGTACGCACGCGCGCACAGTTGGGTGTGAGCTCCGTCAACACGCAGCCAGCAGCGGAGAAGAAGGAGCGAAATTGTGTCCGCAACGACGAGCGAGCGACTATCGATTTTCCGGCTGCCAACAGGCAGAGGCAAACCGAGACACCGACTGACTGGCGAGGAGGGTTTTTGTGTCCGTTGACGGACTTTACTGGACTTGTAATGAGTGAAGCGCGATGGATTTGGGGCCTTTTTTCGGGCGACGTGGACTTCCGTGTTCTGGAGTTCCGGAATAGGGGGGTAGCTTCTTGATTGGGGCTGAAATAGCGCTTTTAGAACGGTTTTACGCGTCGATTTCTGTGGCTTTTTATATATTACGTGATTCATTTCAGACGAAAGATCGAAGAATTCGGCAAGATGTCCGGCATGTCGCAGGAAGACATCCTGTCTTCCACCAAGACTGTCGGCCAGGGCTTGGAAGCCTTGAAACAGGAGCATGAAACCATCAAAGCGACGCTTCTGAACACTGGTGACAGCCTGGGCCCCGATGAGCGGACATTGATCGAAGAAAAGTCGCGGATTATCGACAAGAACCTCGAGAGCATCCGACTTGGCATCGAAGAAGCGCAGGTAGGCCATCTGCTTTTAAATTATATATATAAAAACCATCTTTTTAGGTCATGATGTCTCTCGCATCCCACTTCCAACAACAAGAAGCCGAGAAGCAAAAACTCAAGGCCCAAGTACGTCGTCTCTGTCAAGAGAACGCCTGGCTCCGCGACGAGCTCAACAACACCCAGCAGAGCCTCAATCAAGCCCATCAATCAGTCGCCCAACTCGAGGAAGAGAAGAAACACCTTGAATTCATGAATTCCATCAAGAAGTACGACGCCGATCAAGAAGGCGACTCCGGAAAGGAGGCTATGCCCGATATGCGGCCGAGCGATAACACGTTGGTGGAGCTTGGCTTCGGACCCGAGGAAGAGGACGAAATGCACGGACAGCTATCGGCACCGACCCCAGCTAACGCGATGGCGGCATCGGCTTCGGCGGGCTACGAGATACCGCACAGGTTGAGGACGCTGCATAATCTGGTGATTCAGTATGCTTCGAGTGGGCGATATGAGGTTGCGGTTCCACTTTGTCGACAGGCGTTGGAGGATTTGGAGAAGAATCACGGTCATGACCATCCCGATGTGGCTACGATGTTGAATATATTGGCACTGGTTTACAGGTTTGTGGCTTGGACTTCGTTTTGAGGCTCTTTTTTGATTCGGAATCGCCGTCTGACGTCTTTTTGATTTCATTTTTGGGTCAAAATTAAAAAATAACTTTTTTCTATAATTTTTTGGTCAAAATGTCAATTTGAACCCCTATTTTCTTGAAATTTGGAATCTTTTTCTAAACCGTGTAAGTTCCAGAGACCAAAACAAATACAAAGAAGCCGCCAATCTCCTCAACGAAGCCCTCTCCATCCGTGAAAAGTGCTTCGGTGAAGACCACCCTGCCGTCGCTGCCACTCTGAACAATCTCGCTGTACTCCATGGCAAACGCGGCAAGTACAAGGATGCCGAGCCCCTATGCAAGCGTGCCCTCAAGATCAGGGAAACCGTCCTCGGCCCCGAGCATCCAGATGTCGCCAAACAGCTGAACAATCTCGCTCTGCTTTGCCAGAACCAAGGCAAATACGACGAAGTTGAGCAGTACTACAAGCGTTCATTGGACATTTACATGAAAGTCCTCGGCCCTGATGACCCGAATGTCGCGAAAACCAAGAATAACTTGTCCTCAGCCTATTTGAAGCAGGGTAAATACAAGGAAGCTGAGGCCCTCTACAAGGAGATTCTCAATCGCGCGCACGAGAATGCCTTTGGCCAGATTACTGGTGATAATAAGCCGATCTGGCAGGTGGCTGAGGATCGGGAAGAGAAGAAGGAAGACGGCGGCATTTACACTGAGAATAACGATTGGCAGAAGGCGCTGAGAGGCGAGAACTCGTAAGTTTATCTTTTTTAAGTTTTCAAAGCCCTCTGATTACGGTAATCTCCCTTCAGCCAAGCTGTACAAACAACAATGAAGAACCTTGGCATCATCTACCGGCGACAAGGCAAATACCAAGCCGCTGAAACCCTCGAGGATGCTATCCTGCGCGCGAAGAAACAGGTAGCTTACACTTTTCAATCTTAAATTGGGCCCGTTAAAACGAAGAAGAATCGACACTCACGATGTTCTGGTAATAATCCACAGCGTTGACTTTACTTAATTTCTACTTTTTAAAACATCTAATTTCAATCAAGTCTTGAAATTTCCATTGCTTTTTTTCATCTTTTGCCGCGTTCCCCTATTCTTTTTACCAATTCACAAACTACCGTACTTACAGCAAGAGGAGAACGACCGAAAGTCAAAGTTTAGCGAGCTTCTGGGCTCAGAAAGCATGCTTGCTTCCAGGATTAAGATGACTGAGGTAAGGGGCTTCTGGTGGGAGACGGGTTGCCATATCCGCTTAACTTTTTCGCTAATCTAATTCTGGTCCTTTTTGGCATGGTTTAACAAACTTCACTCAAACTAAAATCAATCACACTTGTCCTGTTTTGTTTTTTCTTTCTTTCTTTGTGGTGGTCGACACTGTGGATTATGCTTAGATCGTTCGTCGTGGTGCCTAGCTTCCCCCCGATGGATTACAAATTTGATGAGTTTTCTTTTTCCTGCCAAGATTATCGCTTTTTTGAGTCGAATCCACCCCCAAACTGAATCTTATCGATGAAAACACTCATCTCTTTTCGTTTCCTTTTGTAGCAGCCCAACATGCTGGGATTATCCTCCACCTCGATGAACGCCCCAACAGACATGGATGCCTCGATGCAGATGGACTCCATGAGTACCTCCGTCCTGGGCCGAATGTCGCAGTCGCCGTCGGGACAGAACTTCAAGAATCGCTTCCTGAGCGCCTTTGGCCTCCAATCCGGCACGCAGTGACAAGCCCGTGTTCGGTGACGGTTATGTTATTGTATTCAACCTTCCACAAAGGCCTTTACTATCGCTTAATTACGATTGATTAATTTGTAAAAATTCCGCAATTAAGCGCACGCTTTAATATTACTATGCTTTTTATTGTTTGACTTTGTTTCTTTGCATCATTAACACCATTTAACTTTGTTTTTTTTTCAAATTGAACTAACTTTTTTGACTTTTTAATATTGGCAATCTGTGATCGTCGTTCTTGTTCGTGTAATCATTGTTCTTTCGTGTTTTCAAAAGAAAGGACGGAAAAAGATTAATAATAAATTTGGGGGTAATAAACGGCGGATTTTGGCACATCAATTGAGAGCACGTTCGCATGTATTTATTTTGCAGTCGACGCTTGGCATCAGCAAGTAATTGCGTCCATCCATTCTCACGGGCTTGCCAGACCTGATGGTTCTTATCAACACTGTTCTTGTCACTATTCTACACCTACATGCCCAAATGTCCATGGTTATTCACATGCTAAGTCATACGCAGACAATGAAATACAGTTCCGACAATGGTCGCTTTTTGGTCGTTATTTATTTTTGGTTTTGGCATTGATTTTTTTTTACTTTTTTGGGATGCTTGTTTTGAACAAATAATAAAATGAAAAAAAAAACCAATACTTTACATGGACAACAGTTACCATAAACTTTTTGCCATTGAAAAAAAAACACAAAATTGGCATAAAAATTGGCAACGCCACTTTCAAATTGGTTTCTTTTCCATCATCAAAGCCTTCTGAGATCCGTTTCCGCGGCCATGTCCAACCCCTTCGACGACCCCCTTCCAATTCCTCCTCGTTATTCCGTCGAAACCACAATAGAAGATGAAGTCGGCAACTATGAACGCGAATTGGGCCACATCCTGAAGGAGTCCCTCCAAAGCACCCAACGATCCGCTCAGCATCTCCAAAACTCGGAACAACTTGCGACATCCACCGCCCAGGAACTTCTGACTCAACGTGAAAAGATTGAAAGGACCGAGAAACAACTTGACGAAATCCATGTCACGACGCAGGAAACGCAAAAGAACCTCAACAAACTGAAGTCTTTCTTTGGAGGATTCTTCAAGAATAAGCTTTTCTTCCGATCTAAAGCTAAACAGAAGCAGTCTGCCGCTCCACAATCTTCACCGACATTGGCATTGGAAGCGAAACTCAGAAACCAAGAATCTGAATCGAATCAAGCTACATCGTTTGATGGGCCTTCGCTGGGTCCTTCGTTGTGTGCGACGTCACGGGATGCCATCAGGGGGACTGAATTCGAGGAGATAGACAATCAAATCGATGAGGGTCTTGATGTGATCAGTACAAGGTTGAGAATTCTGCGCGATCTTGGAAATTATATGGGCCGTGAAGTCGAGGACCAGAACCAGATGCTGGATCGGATTCAACACAAAGCTAATCGCAACGATGCCGCTGTCCGGAAACAGGATGCTCAGATGAAGAAGCTGCTGGGGTGCAAGAATGTTGAGACGCCGGAGGACACGTCTGCGTTTGGGAATGGAAACTGAATGCCTAATTTGGTATTTTTTCTTGATTCTATTAACATTTATATCTTGAAGACTGTCAATATTAGATAAACGTGTGAAATCAAACTGCCGAGAGATACGACTTTTGTGATTACTACGACTTCAGTATACTGTAACGCATAAAACTGTTTGTTTTTACGCTGCTAATCACGTTTTGTTTTTTTCCAAAACCGCATTATTGAAACAAATGTCCGCAAACAAAAAAAACTCAGACAATAGAACCCTATCAAAACCTCGCCATAGCCGCAGGGGAGACCAGTGGCCATGGGACGAGACGACCGTCGCCAACATCCAACGCTAACCAGTAGTGGTCTTTGCATGCATTGACTCCACGGCCCAACAACATCGATTTTCGGAAGCGGACGTCCCGGCCGTCGCGCATTATTTTCGGGCGCTTTTGGTCCGCCGGCTGCCCAATGCTCAATGTCACTAGGGCTTCCAATTGCCAGCCAAACTGCCAGACCCAAAAGACGTTGCCATTTCTGGGATGCGTGAAACCACGCTGCCATCCTTCACCCTAAGGCGTTAAATTTCGCCATAATCATCCCTTTATGTAGCCCATTTCGGTCTCAAAAACGGCAAAGAGGCCTTCATCCCTTCGGTTTCGCGTTTTGTTATTCATAGTGTCTGTATAACGTGGCTTGTTATTGTCGTTTTTTGTTTTTGATGTGAATGATGGTCAATTTCAGCGAGTGAGTTACTTCAAATTCGTGTTATTTGACTGTTTTTATTAAACTATTTTAAATGAAACATTCATTATAGCCCAGATTCTGACGACCATCGTGTCATGGCACTAATGTCGCAGGAAGACATTTTGTCGTCGACGAGGACAGTTGGCCAGGGCTTGGAGGCCTTGAAACAGGAGCATGAAACTATCAAGGCCACTTTGCTCAATACTGGTGACAGTCTAGACCCCGATGACAGGGCTGTCATCGAAGAAAAGTCTAGAATCATTGATAAGAATTTGGAAAGCATCCGTCTTGGCATCGAAGAATCTCAAGTAGGCAGAATTATAACATTAACCAATATAAAATGCCACCATTTCCAGGTTATGATGGCCCTTGCCTCGCACCTCCAACACCAAGAAGCCGAGAAACAAAAGTACAAAGCACACATTCGCCAATTGTATCAAGAAATTGCATGGCTCCGCGACGAACAGGGCACGACTTTACAAAGTTTGAACAAAGCCGAGCAACGTGTAGCTCAATTGGAGGAAGAGAACAAACATTTGAGTTTCATGAACTCCCTTAAGAAGTACGACGGCCCTGATGATGAAACTGTGGAGATTGTCGAGGCCAAACAAAACGGCATGTCGGTATCCTTGGCCGAGCTGGGCTTCGAACCGGACGACGATATGAGCAATGATCTAAGCATTCCGACACAATCAACGACAAGTGAATCCTCAAATGGCTACGAAATCCCGCATCGATTGAGGACATTGCACAACTTGGTGATACAGTACACTTCGCGAGGACAGTATGAAGTCGCCGTGCCGATATTGAAGGATGCTATTGAGGATTTGGAGAAATCTCATGGGAAGGAGCATTTGGATGTGGCTACGTTGTATAATATTTTGGCATTGGTTTACAAGTGAGTTTTTTGGTGAATTTTGGCATTTTCAAGTGTGACGTGAGTCAATGCATTTTAACTATTCGCACACTTTAAAAATTTATGTGTTTTGCTGCATTTGAACATTGGTGCGAACCTAAAATTTTGTACTAATGATTTGCGCGAATATAGCGTTAGCGTTCGTAAATTTAAGTGCAAACGTGGACGCTGGGCCGGGCCAACCCGGCCCAGCCCGGCCCGGACGGGCCCAAACCGGGCCGGGCTGAGGGAATACTGGGCCGGGCCGGGCCCGGCTGACGATTTTTGAGAAATTTTGCTCAAATCATGCGAAATTAAGCAAAAATCCCGGCCCAAACCGGGCCGGGCCGGCATTTTGTAAAACCGGGCCGGTCAAACCGGGCCGAAAAGTGTCCGGGCCGGGCCCGGGCCGAAAAATTCAGGCCCGTGTCCAGGTTTGTTTAAGTGTGCGAATGTCAAGAAACTGCAATTCACCAAAAAAGTCAATATAAAAACCAAAAATTTCCTTTTCCAGAGACCAACACAAATATAACGACGCCGTGAACCTCCTCCAAAAAGCCCTCTCCATCCGTGAGAAGTGTTACGGTGAAAATCACCCGGCCATCGCATCGACCCTTCAAAACATAGCCATTCTCTACGGTCGAAGGAAACAATTTGCTGAAGCCGAGCCACTCTGTCTTCGTTCCCTCAAAATCAGTGAAGCCGCTCATGGCCCTGACCACCAGGACGTCGCTAAAATGTTGAACAACCTTGCTCTAATGTGCCAATATCAAGGCAAGTACGACCAAGTTGAACAATACTACCGTCGATCGGTAGCCATCTTTACGAAACTGTACGGTCCAGATAGTAGCAACGTGGCGAAAACGAATGTCTACCTTGGCGCATCGTATTTGAAGCAGGGCAAGTTCGAGGAAGCCAAGGCCGTCTATAAAGAGGTCCTGGATCGGGCTCATGTCAAGTATTACGGCGCTATCACCCCAACGAATCGGACCATCTGGCAAATTGCCGAGGCACGTGAAGCCAAGAAGGACTATGACGGAAGTGTCCAAGAAGGGCACGACTGGAAAGAACCACTGGGCAGTGAAAATGGAACGAGCTATCAGAACATGTTGAGATCACTGGCTGCGATCTACCGACGGCAAGGGAAGTATCAAGCCGCAGAGAGCATTGAGGATGCCCTATTAAGAGCCAAGAAAGCAGGTCAGTCGGTTTCGAAGATAAGTTCAGGCTTTTACGACATTCATTTGTAGGACTCGTCCAACGTGACTCAAAATCGCCCAGTAAATAAAAAAATGGTCCAGAAAGGTGCTAAAAACCAGCTTATGAAGCTTGAATCGTGCTAATATCATTGCTTATTGCTGCGTGAAACGTGCTATGTAATGGTAATAAAGTTAGTTGATTTAAAAGTTGATTGAAGCACAAATCTTACAAAAGAAAACTGCCTATAAAAGGGTGAATTTAAACTGCACTACTGTAAACAACGACTTATGTAAATTTTGTACAATCAAACTGCCATGCCCAATCGAAGGATTCTCCATTCAATAATCAGTTATTACACAATGGATCTATCTGTGGTTCTCCTTCTGCTTTTTCGCTCTTCGTGCAATCTACAACCGTGTTTTGCGATTCTTCCGGTGAAACGTAAAAACGCTTCTCGGAATTGCCCGCCTACTCTTCTGAACTGTGCTTTTCGGAAAACGGTGCCCCTCATAATGATGTTTCCGTCTACTCGTAAACTAATGCCGCTCAGTGGTTCTCTTCTCACTGCAACCGACTTAATGTTGTCGTCGGATGTAAGTTAACCGTATTTTGAGCCCTTTGTCAATTCTGCCTTATAGAAACGGTATGTCGGCGAATACACCAAAGGCCTCGCTTACAGTTCCTTCAGCACACCAAAATCGTTCCACCGTTTAAAAAACCCTGAGGTAATTCTGTATCGTTCACGCGTTCCACAACAGCAAACGGGTTCTCAATCGTAAGTTATCGTTTGTATGAACATTTTCAGTTTGATTAATGTTGCAGCCAGCTGCTATGATGAAGCGCATCACAGGGCAATTGTGCTCCTCGTGTTAAGAAAAGGAAAACAAGATGCAATTGGAATTTCTGTGCCAGGTGAAATTGGAATTTCTGTGCCTTTCCGATCCCATACAGTGCTATAACGACTGATGTTAATTATGTTACGCTTTGAATAATCACCTTATAATACAAATTCTTTGGACCAAATCGACAAATCTCATATTTGCCGTACTCCTACAACATTGCCCCCTTGACACTTTCGGACCAAATTTGTCTAAAACCGTCGAATCCGGCGCTATAAAATTTTTCGCGGCCCGTCTTTGTGCCGTTTCAGCCCAAAAGTGCCAAACCGCATTTTCGCACTTTTTCTTGCCAGCCACGGTACGATCTCGGCATCACGTCCTCTGGACCCAAAATTTTGAGCTACACACTTTTGTCTCTGAGCCCGAAGCTCTAAAGTGCCATTGAAGGTGTGAAAATGGAGTGCCAACATTTACGTTCCATTCTGGCATTTATTTCTACCCTTCAAAGTGCCACAAAAAATTCGAAAAAAAGCTGGCATGATGAATTCACTGTTCTATAGATCCTAAGAGAAAATCGTGATGATTCATTGGCATTTGAGTGAATTACGGCAAAACAAAGTTTTGTAAAATGACGCCCTGGGGCGACCCCCAGCCAGCCTATTTTCGCTCGCGTGTGAGAGAGTGCAGAATGGGAGAGAGCGCAGACAGTGCGACAGCAAGCGAACCCAGCGGCCGGCTGCGTTGTCCGACGAGGGAGCGTGCGAAAAGCAGAGGCAGCCAGACAGGTCGCAGCGTGGCCAGGCAGTGCAGCGTCGATCGCGACCGAGGAGGACCAAATCAAAATTTTGAGAGTGCGTAACGCTTCACAGGTCATTCGCACAGGCGTGACCCGCATGGCGGAAAGATACAAATCAGTTCCAATTACAAATCCTAAGGGGTACCCCTTGGGCTTTTTGCAGGGTCCGAGGAAAGTGTCGCGTGTGGGTCCAAATCAAGGGGAAAAGTGGACCACCGCCCCTAGGCATGGTGTCATGAACATGAAAGGTTGCGTGTTGCAAAACAGCCTATAATGGCACAGAGTAGTCCACAACGGCCTAAAACGACCGGTAGCAACAAGTTTTACAAATATTAAGCGATGACGCGAGAGCGGTTCATTAAAAGTCGCGCGGAGGTTCAGTTTTAAGGAAAAAGCGAACCATCGTTTCTAGGCGAAGCGTCACAAATGTGAAAGGTTGCACGTTGGAAAGTGCCAGCGGCTCAAAACGGCCTGTGACGGCATAAGGTAGTCCATAATAGTACAACACGATCGTCGGCAACAAAAGCGATCCGTGAGCATGTGATTTGTTTGTGGCGCATTGGTTTTCGCAAATTTCCGTGATGGCATATGGCATCGTATAAAGTGTCGTGCGTGGATCCATTCCAATCGAAAAGTGAAGTGTCGCCTCAGGCATGACGGACTCTTTGAAATTGTTGCAACGTTCGTAACAACATGCTGCAACAATTTACCTTTGTGTCGGGCACTGCGTAACATAATTTTACAGTGACAAACAGCAATTTTAGCTTTTTCAACTTTCCGTGTGATATAGGAGCATGTCCAATTAAGATGTCGTTTTGTAACGGTACTCAAATGTATCGTTTCGGTTATACTAAAGTGTCCCGTGTCTGTACCACAGCGTCTTGCAACCATCGAAAACGTAACTTGCGTTCGCAGCTCAAAAAAGAAGTCCCGCGGTGTTAAACAGATCTGAGACTTAAATTTTCGACGTCACCCAGAATTAGAGAAAAAAACTGGGGCCCTGATTCTTTTTTCTTAACACTTTTTCCTAATTTAACTCACTTTTCCTTAGTAACTTTATATTCCTTTGTGACTTACTATGCTGGGAAACTTATATGCAGGAGTCGCGCGAGCGCCGGAGCCCAAAAGTTGCCGGCCGAAGGCCGGCAACTTTTGGGTGTAGGCGCGAAGCGCCCCCAGCGGAGCTGCCAGCCCGTAGGGCTGGTTTAATAAACTTGTAAAAACTAATCATTGCTTCGATTGAAACCATGTCTTGCGAACATTTCGTTCAACCAGCTTGAAGGAAACGACCAAACTTCAGTCTGACCACTTTTTTGATTGTGTGCAAATAAAACTTCGATCAAAAAAAGCAAAAGTATACAACTAAAGATCGTTGAAGCGAACGTTGCCGGGAAACTGAAAGGGAGTTCCGTCTTTTAGATGTTTCGTTGCTGCAATGACGCAAGTTGTTTGAAACTGAACGTTGTTTGTGTCGGCAAGCTTTACATTAGAGCATCTTTGAATGGGTTTGTAATTTGTTGATTTACGGTACTGGCCACGTCTCGTTGTTTGGGAACGGGTTTCAATTGTGTTTTTTCATGGAAGTGGCGGACAGACTGTTGGCCCCGACCTTTGGAGTTGATAGAGGCCAAATCCACGTTGCAAACGGATTTCATTAAAGACGTGTTTGATAAACTTCTGGAAGAATCTATTGTGACGCGTCTTTTAAAAGCGCTCCTTATCAATAGAATAGCCTCGCCAAACCCTTCCAATACCCATCATTGAAAGTCAGAAAAAAGTGTACGTCATTCATTCCCCCATCTGATTGACGCTCTTTCTCGTTTCTGCATCCAGTCCATTGACGACCTCCGGGCATACCGCCAGCAGCAAACAGCTGGTGCGGCCACCCTGCTGCCGCCAGCGGCGCCCCGACGCACACAGCCGTCGGCGCTGTTTGCCTGGAGTGCGCGCGTTTTTCAGCTGTTTCAGGCGAAACAAAGTTGCGTAGTTTCGTGTCTGGCTCGTATCCCAGCCCTCTAGCTATAGCATCAGGATGATGGCGATCAATTCTCGATAATCTAATCGTCTTTATGAAGTTCACTTTACCTACCTATTTGGTTGTGGGTTGTGGTTTTCTTCGCATTTTGTAACGATTTCGAAACGCTTCTTTCTCGCGCGCTTTCAAGTCCTTGCAGCGCATTGCACAATATTCCCAAACCATGACGATTATGACTCAATAGCCATGTTTTGACCATCAAAACTGTAAAAAACCGCTGGCCGCGCCCTTTGGCCGGTACCGCCAAGTCTCCCCGATGTTTGTTATCTTTGTTGTTTTCGCGTTGTGTCCCAACCTTTCCAAACTCACGTTTATGTTCGCAGTTCTTCCGCAACTGTCGTCACCGGGGGCGGCTGTCTTCAGTTTCTGTAAAGGTTGTTCGGTTTTAAACGACTAAAAACTTGTCCCACGTGACGCCCCTGAACCCCGGATAAACAAGACTTGACAGAAAAACATTTGCAGGACCCGAATGATCCCGCGAATAGCTGTCTAAGCATCGCTTTTCCGATTAGGTCGTAGCTTCTGTCCTTTCTGGATCTCAACTATTACACATACGACTGCCAAAGTAATCACAAAACTAGCGCTACCATGGATTTCATGTTAACCGAATTCACCGACGAGCGGCAGGCTCCAATCTACAGCAGGTTTGAGGCCAAAGACCCTGTTTAATGGCCTAGACTAATGTTAGCTTTTTTAGCTCCTTCACCAAAGATACATCGACCCTGCTCTCATCCCGAACAGCCGACAAAACCGAATCCGAGGCCCTTCCGCCAGAGTGCGACAACGGCAATGTCGAGTATAAAGCCAAGCTGTGTGACCTTTCGACGGAGCGGATTCACCATTTGACGACCCAAATGAAATGGCGTCTTCGCGAAGGCCAGGGTGAGGCCATCTACGAGATTGGCGTCGCTGATAATGGCTGTCTGACTGGGATAGTTCAATCCGAGATGGATGAATCCTTGAAGACGCTGTTTCACATTGCCGAGAGCATCAATGCGAGCTTCAATGTGGTACGTTTCATCAAAAAACTGAAAAAAATTAGCTAATTGGTCGATTACAGCTCAGCCAAAGATGCGTCGCCGCCGGCACCAAGTACGAAGAAGCCCGCTATGTGACGGAGATCCTTGTCCGCAAGGTCCCGGACAATCAGCCCTTCATCGAAATACGGCTGGCTATCCTTGGAAGCGCTGAAGCTGGAAAGTCTACGCTGTCGGGAGTTCTGAGCCGTGGAGAACTCGACAATGGCAAGGGATCGGCAAGGTTGAATGTCTTCCGGTACCTGCATGAGTTCCAGTCCGGAAAAACGAGTTCCGTTTGTTTGGATATGATCGGGTTTGGGTCGGATGGACAGGTTGGTAGAAAAATATATAAAAACTATTCCAATAGTACCGTATTATAGGTCCTCGACAGCCAAATCAACACGACCGATGAGATAATCGAAAAATCCACCAAACTAATGACCCTCATTGACTTGGCTGGTGATCGGAAGTACATCAACACGACCATCTACGGCTTATGCGGATACAACCCTCATTACTGTGCACTTGTTGTCAGTGCAACGACGGGTCCGACGGCTATCACGAAGGAGCATGCTTGCCTGGCTATGGCCTTGAATATTTCGACGTTTGTGATTATCACGAAGGCGGATACGGTAACCGAGCAGCAGTTGGACACGTAAGTGGCTTATAAATAGAGATGCCATTTTAGGAGTTTGAGACGGTTTTTCCAGCGTTCTATTTCATAAGGAAGGTATGTTGGATACTGTATGCCAAACTAAATGGCCTACAGTATCCTACATAACTTCCTTATGAAACAGAACGCTGGAAAAACCGTCTCAAACATCCGAAATGCCATCTCCATTATCAAATATATACTAAACTGAACCCATTCCAGTGTGATCTCCCGAATCAACCGCCTCATAACCACCGTCGGTCTCAGCGGTGAAACCAAACTTATCGCAAATACCGAAGAAGCGATCGCCTCTGCAGCTGGACTGCAGAATCGCGATATCGTCCCAGTGATCACGGTGTCCAGTGTCACCGGATTCAACATTGACCTTCTCAAAGGCTTCCTCAATGTGCTCCCACCAATCGGGTTCACAGCGATGGAGCGCAAAACATTGGCCCAGAAATCGACGTTCTTCCAGATCGAGGAAGTCTTCCGAGTGCCGCGGGTCGGCATTGTCGTTTGCGGAATCCTCAATGAGGGTATCCTTTGCGTCGGAGATAGGATTAAGATAGGCCCGAATCGACTGGGTCAATACCAAAGTGGTCGGGTTGGCAGCATTCGCCGGAACAAGCAACCCGTCTTCAGCATCAACCCAGGCGAGGCTGCTAGCGTCGCCATCAACTTTGACTTTGATGGACATACTAATGTGACCCGTGGAATGGTCCTCATCGCGGAAGATGTCGCTGGAACGTGCTGCTGGGAGTTTGAAACGAAATTCTTCCTGTTCTACCATCCGACGAGCGCGTTGGAGGTTGGGTTCCAAGGAACGAGTAAGTTTGGCTCAAAACTGACAGAAATTATATATATTTTATCATCTACTTTTAGTCTACATTGGCTCCCTGTGCCGAACAGCCATCGTCGTTGATGTTGACACCCCCAGCGGCACTATTACGCCATGCACATGGACAACAGTGCGGTTCCGGTTCTACGGAAAGCCTGAACACGTCGAAGTCAACGCGCCGCTCATTTTCCGTGAACGCAAGACCCGAGCCATGGGCGAGGTTACTGGGATCTTCGACGAGATCAGCGACAAGGAATCTTAATAATAATATAGCTCTAATTTCGCATTTTTCAAAACATGTAAAGCTTTTTTCTACTTTTTAGTTTGGTGTACAAAATTCCGTGTTACTTTTATAATCTCTTTCTCTTTAAAGTCCTAGGTACAAGTGTACATTTCGGTGATGAAGCCTTAGGCATTTTTGTAATTGTTAGTGATGAAAATATATATAAATTCATCTTTTTAAAACTGTCGGATTGAAAAGTTGCAACTGAAGCGGATAAACTGGTCCAAACTGAATACCTTTTACGTTAGATTACTACGTGAAGTGTAACTGCAGGTTAGTAGATATGTAAAATGAGTGAAAAATATAGAAAAGCTGCTGAAAATGAAGCGAAAAGCTGTCGTCTTCGATCCTAAAATCACCGCCTCCAACCAGACAGCTAGACATTTTCAAAGTGCGCGCGCTGGCGGGACGCACACATTGCCAAGCGGGATGCTGTCGGTCGCTGCATCACTTTTCCTACGCAGCCCAAAATTCAGTCGCCCCTCGCCCGCGTTTTGCTCTTTTTTCTTCTATTTTCCACGTTTTTATCAATTTTTACCGTATTTTATTAAAATTTCGCCCATCTATACCCTTCCCATACCGAAGACCAACGTTTTGCACCTAATTTAACAACATTTTAGCCGAAAATTGGCCATATTTTGTCATTTTTTTGCCAGTCTGGTGTCAGCGGACTGCGTTTACTCCTTTCTTTGCACCTTTTATATATTCCTTTATCGATTTTTGACGTGAAAGTGCCGTGACTGTTTGTATTGTTGAATTGTTTTGTATAACAATATGCAGCATTTCTAGGGTCCACACTCCGGAAAATCTTCCAAGATGGCGCTCAAGGGCAACCAGATGATTCCGGCGAATCATTTTCGCAAGCACTGGCAGAAGCGAATCAAGACATGGTTCAACCAGGCTGCCCGCAAGTACCGTCGCCGTCAAACCCGTATTGCCAAGGCTAAGGCTATTGCCCCGAGGCCCGCCGGTGGCGCTCTTCGCCCCGCTGTCCGTTGCCCCACGATCAAGTACAACCACAAGGTCCGTCTTGGCCGTGGCTTCACCCTTCAAGAGCTGAAGGCCGCCGGTGTCTCCGTCGTTGATGCCCGCAGCTTCGGTATTGCCGTTGATTTCCGACGCACCAACTTGTCGGTTGAGAGCCTCGAGGTTTGTTTGCAACTTCTTCCATTTGAACACACTTTTTATATATAATCTTCTTTCAGCAAAACGTTCGCCGCATCAAGGAATACAAGAGCAAGTTGATTGTCTTCCCCAAGAAGTTGAACAAGCCCACCAAGGGTGATTCTACCGCTGAAGAAATCAAGCTCGCCACCCAACTGACCGGAACCGTCCTTCCCCTCCAGAAGACTGTCCCCACCCAAGAGATCGCCCCCGTCACCGAGGCTCTCAAGAAGTTCGAGGTTTACAAGTACTTGCGTCGCGTCCGAGCTGACAAGAAGTACAAGGGCAAGCGTGAAGAGAAGGCTAAGGCCGCTGCCGATGAGGGTGTTGGCCGTCGTTAATTTTGTTTAAATATACTTTTTTACGTTGTTTGTTTTTCTGGGCTGGTTTAATAAACAAATGCTCTTTGTTGCTAAGTTTGTCTGATCCTCTTGCTATAATAGGTTACCAACCGTCCAAATGTTGTTTTATTTTCGTTTTTGGATTGTTTCTTTATTAATATTATTAAGATGTGACATATCCGAGCTTGTCATAGAGGTAGTATGCAAAAGCATTGGTGGGAGCCTTTTGCAAAGGTTTGGGAGATAGCAATGATGGCAACTGCAAAGCTTGAGCTAGATCGGAGGGGGTCGATTTCGTCAGACATCCAAGTTCAGCGAGACGGTCGGCGAGTTCCGATTGATGGTTGTCCATGAGCTTGTCGTTGATGACAGCGATGAGTGGCTTGCCGAGTTCGATTGCCTCAAGGCATGTACCCGCTCCTGCATGGCCGATGATAAGCTTCGCTGAGGCCATGTCTTCGTGGATGTTTTTCTTGTAGCGATAGAAATCGATCTATAAATCGTTCGATTAGACAATGAAATGTCTTCCTCTTTCAAAACTCACTTTCATTCCGCTCTTCGTGACGAAACACCCGCCATTGTCCGATCCTCGCAGACCTTCAGGGACAGCGCTATCGATAGCCGTGCCCGCGCCTGTCTGCAACGTGGTTTGCGTAATGCCGAGCGAGCGCAGGCCTTCCTGCACTTCATCCGTGAGGACTGCTTCAATCAGGGCGTCGAACTGCGTACTTCCGACGGTTACAAAGCAAGTTGACATGGTTTCGAACCTAGGAAAAGCCAACACGACTTCGAAAAGTGTCAATCGCTCGCGTTCGTGTCCCAAAAGCTGCCCGCAACATGCAGCTGGCTGGCCTAATTCCGCGCGCTTTCAAACCCACCTTTTTCACGTTTCCTCGCGTTTTTGCATGACTTCCCGTGTCCCTTCGAGCCACCCGTTTCATTATTTTACGTCATCCATTTCAGGATCAAACATGGTTCGACGTCCGAAGACTCGTTCGCAGCAGCGATCTGATCCCTCGCCCATTGTCGTCGATTTGGACTCGTCTAACAGTGCCTCTGGTTAGTTTTGTCATTCATTAGGAGCGTTGTATATATATATTTCTCACTTTTCAGGCCGCGAAAACAGGGACGTTTCCAACGGCACCCCGTCGTCCTCTGCAAGGCGCCAAAACGGCACCAATGGTAAAGTGGAAGCTACTACGCCAACGTCATCAAAAGTAAGCAATTTCTGGGTCATAATTTGTCTAAATATTTACCTCTTTCAGGCTAAACAGAATGGAAACTCCAAGCCCTCCACCGACAGCACCCCTGATGTTAGCCTACTCGTCGACAGCGATGACGCCGCCCCGAGCAGCTCAAAAAAGAAGAAGAAGAAGATCATCGATTCGGATGTATCGTCCGAAGTTGAGACTACTCCTTCGAGCGTAAGTTTTGCCATTCTTTAACCGATTTCCGTGCTAATTGTTAAATTTTTAGTCCAAGAAAGGCAAGAAAAGCGTCATCGTTGACGAAACTCCGGATGTGATCGACCTCGATGAAACCGTGGAGTCGACTTCGGTATGTTTCACCTTTTTCCATCTTAATTCAGTTTATAAATGTTCTTTTTAGTCATCCAAGAAGAGGCGAAGAAGCAAGAAGGTCAAGCAGGAGCAAGCTACTCCCAATGGCAGCGCATACAACGTCGAGAATGCCGGAAACACCCCGTTGTCAACCTACAATACGTCCAACGCCGGCAACACCCCCAAGGCTAATGGCAAGACTGCCCAAAACGGGACCTCTAGAAAGTTGTCCTTTGAGGATGACGATGAAGCCATGGATACATCAATCATCGATCCCGCTGATGGCGACGAATCTGTCGATACGCCTTCCAAGCGCAAGCGTCGACGCAACAAGAAGAAGCGCAGTTCGACGGTGGGTGGTGGTGGTGACGCTGCTGCCAAAGATGAAACGATCGAAGAGATTAATACTGATGGTGCCATGGAGCTGAAAGCCGCCGCCGAAGAAGACTCCGACGAAGAACGCGCTCCCTCCAACCCTCGCAAGCGCAAGGCTGCCCAGCGTGCTCAAGAGAAACTCGCCCTGGTCCCTGCCCATAAGCGCAAAGACGACACCGACCCCGAAGACACGTCCTACATTGTCGAAAGTCCGGATGAGGATGGCCAACCGAAGCGTGCACGACTTGAAGAGCCGTCTGACGATGAAGACGAATCCGACGAATTCCACGGTCATTACTTTAATGCCGACAGCATTCGTGCCGAGTTAAACGCCATGTTCAATGGTGGTGATGCGTTCCGCGAAAGCGATATCAGCAGCAGCGATGAGGATTTGAACACGTCTCAAGATACCAATGGTGATAATCCTGATGCCGGCTACGAAGACAGTGATGATATCGAGATGGAGCTGACTGACAGCGACGATCCGGACGGCTTGATTGACGACGAAGCTGAGGATGACGATGATGCCGAGGACAGTGCCGACAGTTCAGAGAGCGTCCTTTGGCCTTCCGAAGATGGAGAAGACGATGTTTACGATCTCAATGACATTGGACTCTACAGTGGTGATGAAGATATCAGCAGCGGCGATGACATGTTCAACAACACCGATGATGAAGTCGACAACGCTATTTCGACCATCCGTCCTCGCAGCAACCACGACGGTCCCACCGAGATCATTCTGGATCATCTGTATGAGCAGGGCATCGGCCACACATCCGATGAAAGCAGTGATGAGGCCGAAGACGGCGAAGCTGAAGTCACCGGCCCCGTTGACGATCTCCAGGAGGAAGAGCTGGAAGAAGCTGACGATGCTGATTTGCATGAAGACGACGATTCCGGCGAAGACTTGAATGGCTTCATTGTGGATGAGGACGAGCTCGAGTTCATGAGCGACGGAGACGACAGCGGTGAAGATGCTGAAGACGAAGAGGACGAGCTCGAAGACGACGATGAAGATATTGATATGGAATCCGAGGATGAGACCGACCCCAACGACGTCAGCGATTGCTACAAGGTCGGCGAGAAGTTCAAGTTTGACGTCGAAGGCTACCAAGTCCACAAGGATCGCGGTCTCCTCGTCAGTGTTGGACGTACGTCGGCGCCGAAGGCCAAGGACGGCCCCATGAAGGTCTTCAGCTTCAACACCGAGCTCGATGAGAACTCGGTCACCGTCGCCAAGAATGCCTTCAACTGGATGATTGCCCCGGCCCACATGGAGACCTTCTTTTCCAACATCTTCCAGCGCCGTGTGTTCCACATTGCTCGCCGTGACAAGAAGTTCTACGACGGGCTCTTTTCGAGTGACACGTTGTTACGGATCATCCAGGAGAACGACCTCAAGTACGGCAACAACATCAACGTCGCCTTCTACACGCAGTCTGGCGGTCGTGAAACGCACAACCCTGAAGGCCGTGTCTTCGCGCATCAGATCAAGCAGTTTGTCGAGGGCGGCATGAGCATCCAGTGCATCAACCCGCAAAGCTACTCCGACACGATTTGGTATCTTTGCGAGGTTTTGCAAGAGATGACGAACAACTTTGTTGGAGCCAATACGTGAGTTTTGATACTTTTATACCTTTGCCATTATTCAATGTCTGTTTTTCAGATATCTGACCCCCGCCGATTCCGCTGGTTTCGCTCCGCATTGGGATGAAGTTGATGCGTTCGTCCTCCAAACCGAAGGCAGCAAACGTTGGCGTGTCTGGGCCCCGCTCGATGGCGATGAAGCGCTTCCCGATGAGTCGAGCCGCAACTTTACGGAGCAGGAAATGAAGTCCCGTGATATCGTTTGGGAAGGCACTCTCCACGCCGGCGACATGCTCTACATCCCGCGCGGCTTCTACCATGCTGCGTATTCCCTTGCCGACGAACACTCGCTTCACGTCACCGTCTCCTTCTGCCACAATGTGACGTTCACCCATTTGTTGAAGGGCATCACCGATGAGGTTTGGCACTCGGTTCGTCAAAGCCGTCTTCTGGCTCGTCGTTCCGTGCCTCCGCATTTTTTGGAGATGAATGGCGTCGCCAATTTGGACTACGATTCGAAGTACGATGAACAGATGCTTCCGGTGATCAACACGATCCTCGAGGATCTCGTTGACACTTATCGCGAGGCTGTCCCGTCCGCCGTCGACAACTTGGCGCTTGAGTTCTACCGACAAGCTTTGCCGCCGATGCTGTCCCCCGAAGAAGCTGAAGCTAGCATCCATGGTGGAGCTGGTCTCAAGATGTTCGAAGATTCGCCATTGACCATCTCACGCATGAAGGAGATTCGCTTCATTCGGATGCATGCTCAACGCCTGCTATACCAAACCGAGGATGACCCCTTCATTGTGCATCGCATGAGCAACAGCCGAGTTCTCTCCGAAAACACGGAACCGCAGACGATCAAAATTGAGACCAAGGTTTGTTTAACATTTGCACTTACCGTTTTATTTATTTATTAACGTTGTGTGCTTTCAGATGGTCGACGGTGTTCTCACATTGTTCAAGGAGTACCCTGGCTGGATCAAGGTGAAGGACCTCGGATGCGGCAAGCACGTCAACATTGAACTCGCCAACTTGCTGTTCCAGGCTGGTCTTATCATGGTCCGTGAGGCCAAATAACTCGATCATCCGATCGCTTCCAAGTACACCGAACTGTCCCTAGGTTATTTGCTTTCTAATGATCCCTGTTGATTTTCTTCACCGAGTAATCTTGTTTTATTTTTAACTAATTATTTCTATATTTTATATTTGCTATCCGTTGATGCTATCACTATTTGAACGCGACTTTTCGGTGTCACTTGTGTTTCATGTTTGTTGATTTTAACTTCTATGATGAATAAACTATTATGGTATATCTTTTTTGCTGAGTAATTTTGCTTTTTACGACTGTTTTTCGCATAGGATTGTAGAACTGTTTATGTTTATCTAAAGACCAGAGCAGTGCCATTCATACTTGCGTAGTTGTGGCATTTCAGTGTCGAGTGTGGTCAGCAATTGGATGCCCCACGCCTTTGAGCAAAACTTCTAACTGCCCGAAGGCAAGTGAACTTTGACGTCCATCGTGTGAAAATGGCGAGTGAGAAAATGCCAAACGCAGCGATTTGCTCTATCTCGGAGGACAACAATGAGCAAGGGCTTTGCCACTGCGTGAATTGTTAAAGTCGGTCTTTTTAAGTTCCGTGTTGCCAGATCTGCCGTAATGATAACAAATCCAGGGGCGGATAGAAGCTACTCCGTGTCTTAATCCCTCCTCAAATGTGAAACATGACCAAACCTCATCCGTCTTAATCCGGTTTTTCGTTATTTCACACTAGCCCTGCAAATGCCACAAAGCCGCTGCCGTCTGTTTTTAAATACCATTGCACAGTAGGGCCAATGCCGATGCCGAAAAAAGGTGGCGCCGCCAAACCTATCAAAGCTTCCATCAAAACAACTTGGCTGCCGTCGCATACCGCCTCTGTTTGCTGTACTTAACATCCCTTTTTTGGAGGATGCGTTTTTTCACACTCATCAAAAAACACGCGCCGTCGCATGTCTAATGTAAGTTTAATTACAACTTACGAGACTTGTCGATGTCCGTTGTCGCGGAGAGTGTGAAGTGTCCCCTCCTGTGCTTGTTTTTGCGTGGCGCTTTTTGACGCGAGCGAAGTTATTTTTATTTCTACATGTAAAATGAGATAATTACGCGCTATCGAATAAAATCAGGGAGCTGTGTTGTGTTTTTTGCTTTGGAGCGTGTGGTTTTCTGGCATACATCTGCACATGATGCATGTCTAATGTGAGGGGGTTGAACTTGTTCTTGTATTAAGTTTAAGGGTAGGTTTATCTCTGCAAATCGATGTAAAGACTGAAGTTAAGTCAGAAAGGGTTGGATGGCCATTGGCCAGATTGCAGCCTTCAAAAAATGCAAATCCAGAGAAACGGAATAAAGTCAAGTACATCATGTCCTTCTTTAAGTGAAAAAATAGATAGTTGTAATCGTATTTGTTTCTCTCAGTGGCTAAGTTTCTCTTTTTTCTGCCTCAGGATAAAGCACACTTCAGCTGTCTTGCTTTCTTACGAGCCCTCCGGCAGTTTTCATCAATCTTTGAGAGTTTTTTAAGCGTCGGTTTATCTATGCTAACTGGATATGGAGTTTTTGGGTTATATTTAACGCACACCATATGACACGAGCTATCCAATGTTAACTTTTTTCATCAATTTTAATTCCAAAGTTCACACCATCTCAAAATCACTTTTTATCACCCCACCCACCCCCTCCCAAACATCAAACAATGCAATGTAGGTGGCATGGGCAAGTAACCCTTCGTGTTACAAGAACGGCCAAAGCCCTATTCTATTATTCCATGCGCTTTCGGGATGACAGAAATACACGCGCGTGCCAACTAGTCCTTAAAGCTAAAAGGCCAACAATAGTGTGAAACTTTTTTTTTCCTCGCGTCCTCTTATTTCAATGAATCCGGGCAGTTGTTGCCTTGCTTTTCCGGAAGGTCCTTTGTACTTTTTTGTGGCTTCATTTTTTTTTGGTTGTCCTTTGACTTTGGGAACTTGACCATAATTACATGTTTTTATTGTTACAACTACAGTCATAATGACCAGTGTAATTTTTAATTTGTACCTACAAATTCGTAGTCCAAGAGTCCTTTGAACCCTTAGGACATCCAGGAAGGCAGGCAATTCATACGCAAATGTGAAACTGTGAAACTTAAAGCCCTTTTTCTCACGATATTCAATGATTTCTATGCGTGTTGGCATGCCATGACAGTGAAACGGTCTTTGTCTTTTTCAATCAGTCTGGGGTTTGGTTTTGGGTTACGGTTTTTTTAAATTTGTTAAAATCACACAAACTAAATTTAAATTGTGTAAAAATTAGTTGCTTTTTTTGTTCTAACAACGAAATTTTGCAAAAATTTTAAAACTAATGATATATAATCACCTTAAAACTGCAAATTTAACATCATTTCGCCACAAAACACATGCCTTTCCCCTTACTGATAATCTATTCCATCCATTTTTACAACTAAAAACGTTTTAAAAGTGCTCTATGAAACTTTATCCATACAGTTTGACGGCAATGAAGATTTCAAGAATTACAAAAATACCCCTACTATCGGAATCTACGATAATCTCGTGACCGCTTCCATCTTAATTTCACTTTTAATGCCAGCAAACACGACATTGACCAGATTGATAACGTGATGTAAGCATTTTATAATCGCTTTTTCATGGTTATTTTGTTTCCGTGTTGCTTTGATGGCTTAAGTGCCAGCTTGCATGATGTGATTTGTCCTTCCGAGGGTTTTACGATGGCATATTTAAAGCTGCCAATGACAGGTATTGCTGCCAGACTATGATGCTGACTGAGAATTATTGAGTCATATTTGACTAGTCTGAAGTCTGAACCACAGTAAGATGCATGTAGCACGTGATTGTTGATGTGAGCCTTATCGGATTAGTTTTTATCAATGTAGTTTCCAAGTAATGAGTCTGACCTTGGCATTGACATTGCTTGGTGACGACAAAATTCCGTCATAAATCCCTCCTAAAAGCCACAACCGTACATATACATATTGGCAAAGTCTATTCAATCTCCATTTTGAAACCCATAAGACTTTTCATGAACAATTGCTCCTCTGGGCATTTAGATTATCTTTTCCATGGTTTTGAGGAGCCCCTGTTCAACAAACACTGCCATGATGCCATTGACGACGATGCTTGCCATTATGACTGTACACGTAGCCTTTCCATGCTTTCTATCGTATCAAACTACGCTAAGATGGCCATGAAAACCGAACCCTGCTAACAATGCCTGTCATCAACCATGAAATTCATTCCATCCCACATTTTTTCATCACTACGTCGCATGGCAGCGCTTCGCCCACATTGTTCGTCTTTTCATGGTATTCATCCTCCTCAAAAATGCATTTTTATCTTGCCATCTACAGATAAAAATGAATTTATTGCATGCCAACATGTAAAAGGTCAATGTCCTCGAATTGTCGACGACCTTTTTTCCATCTCTTCAACATGTAAAACATATTACTTTCACTTTTGCACCAAAATTAATGCAAAAAAGTTTAACGTCACCCATTTCACAACAAAAAAGAGAAGTTTCACACCTTTCTGAAACGCCATAAAGAAACAGTACACCTGTCTGATATTGTTGCCCCAAGTCGGCTCAATTTCATCATTGCTGCTTGACTAAATGCGGCATTTCTCGCAAAAATCATGCATGAAGAATTTTTCATACGTTAAGGGCAGCCGGTTTTACAGGGAATTGTCCAGTTTCTTTGAAATTTGCATGTTTGAAAGATTATATTTTGAGAAAATCGGTGTTACATTAGTTTTGTTTGAACTGTCCTGCGTCATGTCTTGGATTTCGTAAAATGGTTTTGATCAAACTCCATATATAAGAAAACTATAACCTCGTAAAACTTACCTAAATAAGCAGTGTCACGGTGTCACTGTCGATCATAAAACTTGCCCAAGCACATGGTAAATGTGGGTTTTTACTGGCTACTCGAATGTCGTAAAAATGCCGGCGAATGTGTTCTATGCTCGGTGTGGTACAAGTTACATTCTTGTAATTACTTTTTGGAGGGCATTGTTAGGGTTGGCTTTTGTGTTTTTCATGCCTTAAGACCAAAATAGGGATCAAAGAACGTGGTTTCATAACTTTTTGATGCCTCTTACTTCGGAATGAAGTTGAAATTCTGCCCATTTTAGATCGTCTTTTTTCTTATCAATCAACCATGTACAAGCCTTCAAGGGGGTAGATGTATGCACATTTTAGCTTTATGGTGTTATACATAGCCGCAGGCATCTAAAAAGGGGGTATTTGCGCGGAGTTTGGAGCCACTTGGCGTGAAAAGCGACACCTTTGACTTTGAAAGTGGCCAGTCAAGTGGATGCATTTGCCCTCTTATAGGACAAGTTTGCTATTTTTATGTCTTTTTGTGGACGGAATGGTTTTGAAATGTTGAAATTAGTGTTTTTAAAGTTTGGAAAACAATAAAATTTTACATCGTTTTTAGGCTCTCACCAATCTGAAGCAGTGCTGGTCAAACTTCCATCACTTTTGACCAAATCCCCTCCCATCCTTTGTCTAATCCCCTCAATTTCCTCAATCTTCCCCCTAATAGTTATGTTAACGCGATTATTAACCTAATTATGCCATCGACGCAATGTAACGATGTTCCCAACACATTTTAATGGATAAAAACGAACGCGTTTAACACGCATACTTTTTAATGTTTTCAATGTTGACGTTGCCATTTTGCAGGATAGAATCAATCAGAAAGACAACATGTTATCCTCAGAATATCCAATGTACCTACCCCCAGGCGCTACATTGCCGTCGAATCTGGCGAGACGAAACAGTGCACGTGCGCCGAGTACGACATCATCATCATCGGCTTCGAGAAACTCGAGAAATGTCAATGATCGCGACAATCCGCCACCGCCACCGTCGCCCGTGGAGCCGAGGATGGATGGCGACCGTGGTTTCAAGACGCCGTTGTCAGGGAGGAGTTCCAATGGGGATAGGCGGGATGGTGGCGGTTCGCCATACTGTATGGATGGGAATGAATCCCGGCATTGTGGCAGTGGGCGAAGTAGTCCGAGGATTGTTGCATTGCCGTGTGAACAACGGGAGCGGAAAACAGGAATTCGAGTAAGTTTTGCCTTTTTTAAAAGCTAAATTTATCTTTAAACTTGCCAAAATGTAAAAATATGCCCCAAAAGGACACCCCACCCCGGCTAGACAGCCTCCATGTCCCCAACATCTGTGTTTCAACATGCCTATTGTCAGGGTTTCCGTTCCATCCTCCCCCAAGGATAATCTTCATTCATTCCATTCCCCCAGATACCCTTCCCTACCCGTTCATAGAAGCCATTCCCAAAAAAGAGAACGCATTATCATAGCCTATTCCTCAACGACATCCGACAAACATATGTCTCTTCCCACAGTCATGTTCTCTACATAGCCCCCCTCCCCAAAGTCCATCGAGATTTGTCCTTGTTTCAAACCATTCTTGCCCTTAGGGCATGCAAACAAACAATTCCCCAGTCCTTTTCCTTACCAGGCACGGTTATTCCGCGAAAAAAATAGAATCCAATATAACTTCCTCAATGAAATACTATTTGTAGTTTCATTTCGCCGTGAGGTCCGTCGGTAAAATCTTTTTCATACAAAAATACGGGTTTAAAAACATTGTAAAACATTTTTACATTTGCACTTTACACCCTCAAAAACCCAAAAGTTAATCTCATTTTACCGACTGACAATGAGGTCCTCGCTTACCATTTTTCTGATGTTGGGAAAAGCCTATTAGCCACTTCCATTACAGTTTCAAGGGGCACGAAATACCCCTTTTCGCCTCTGCCAACTATCACCCAAAAAGCAGCTTTTCCATAGATAGCTCTTATCCTTTCATTGTAGTCAGAGTTGGGCGGGTTATCTCACAGTGTGAACACGTTAATGAGGGTTTCTTCGATAGATGGCGACTCGGGTTTACTTGGGCCTGCTTCCAAATGGGTTTCTCCGTGCCATGAAGCGTATTGTTGTCTCTTTCGAATCGAGGGAGGGTAGTTATCGTTGTTTTCGTCGGAAAGGTTATTTTTCAATTGTTGTAATGGTGTTTGCCTTTCTATTTTTCTATTTTTACAGTCTAAATTGCCCTTTACAGTAGGCATTTTCCCGGAAATATGCTTTTTATAAACTTTTTTCCTATTAAAAGCTAATAAAGACAGTTAAATTTGCTGATTTTGTAGTCTTTGTTTGAGTTATTAGCACCTTTTCTGTGGGAAGCAATTCTAATCCCTCCAGCTGCAGGAGTTTTCTTTCATTAAAATCAGTTTGTGTTGAATTGGTGTACATTTTTTTTACAAAATGGCACCTTTTATATTTATAAAATGTCGAGAAATAAAAAGTGGCGCAATCCCCCACCCACAGTGCTATCAAAAGTCACATAAGCCCCCACCTTCGAGACTAATAGCCCGACCTATCCTAACTTCCTTCCTTTAATCTCACTCAAACCAATACGGCAGACATGTCACGTCGTGTCGCGTCGACTCTTGACCACAACTTCACACATTTCCGTTAACACAAGGCTTATATTTTTATAATCTTCTTCCCGCTCCCTGACATACGTATGTCACTGGATTTAGATAAACATTTCCTCGTAATTTAATGCAAGCTTGAAAACTGCCACCCTGCAACTTACGAACTTGTTTGCAGCTATTTAGTTTTATAGTCTCTCACATAGTCTTTCAATTTTGCTAATACGTTACATTAGTTAAATCCAAGCTAACATGTTTTAATTTGCATAATTCAAGTGAATGACAACATGCGGCAGAATTTTAAGCGTGAAAGACAGCGTCATTCCGAGGGGGGTTTCTCAAACTTCGGTTGCATTAATTAATGCCAAGTGTGGGAAAAACTTGTCAAATGTGTCTGCACTTTGGCCATGGCATTGAGGGCTAGGTTGGGTACCGTTCGAATTTATTGTGTTCGGAGGTCGATGTAAAAAGACAATGTTCATGCAATATTGACTTTGAGGGTCGGCTGCAATGTGCAAACTTTTATTTATTTTGGAGCTAATTTACTGGATGGACATTGGTGGCACTTTTTAGGAGTTTGAATGTACCGCTTTTCATGGAATTAACTTATGAAAATGTCTTATCAATGAAAGTAGTTCTTACATTGTTGTCCTGTCTGTCGCGTGAGGCTATTCATTCAACTTCAAAGATTGTGATTGATATTCGTAGTCGGTGTCCTGCGCATTTATTGTGGTTCAATTTGTGCTTTGCCATGAAGGCTCTACTCGCGTTCACAGCTTTTTTTCGCGTGTCGCCAGTGTGCCTCGGGGGCGCGAGAGCGGTGCGCTGTCATACGGCACATGCCATGACAGGGCACCGGGTACACATACTGGAATGTAATGTGGAAGAAGTTAGTTAGTTCGAGAAATAACTAATTTTTGGAACGGTTGTCATTGGCTTGGGGGAAGTTTATGAGTGTTTTTTGCTATCTTTTTTTTATTTAGACCCTTTTGTGGATCGTAAATGTCTAGTATGATCACATTTGAGGGTTGTAAATAGCTTTATTGGGTGTATTTAGTCATAATGGGATACATAAACCATAAACCAAGTTAAACTTTTTCAATGAAACCCTATTTAAAAGTCCAAAAACCTCCAAAATCCTTGCATTTACAATGTGAAACACCGTTCCCCCTTCTGGACACGCTTCAGAAACCCCTTACTTCCTGTCGACCGATAGATGGATACCGTGACGACTGTCCATGGCCATGGACCGGCCCCATCTCACTGAAACCGATAGATATATCACGGTCGAGCTCCCAGGCCTTGGCATTTCCCCGAAGTGTCCCTTTTCCCGCTGTTCTTCACTCCCATGCAAGCCCCAACACTATCCAGAATGCCACAGTCCCAGTCCCAACCCCATCTGACCGTATTGTAGTACTTATTTTTAGCCGGCCCGGCCGTCGCAACATTATTCTTTCACCATTTTCTCAGGTCTACCGTGAAACGATGCCCCGTTTCGATGTATCCATGCATCGGAGGGGCGCTGCGTCAGAAGGCGCCGCTACCATGGTTTCACTCACATAATATATCCTTGAAGCATGCTTTCTGAAGGCTAATGTGATACACGACTGCTCGGGTGGCCTTCGCTTACTTAAATATTTATTGCGATGAGGCAAAAAAGAAAGGGGTCAGAAAGTTGGCCAAGGCGGGGTCTGGCTGAAACAATGGGTGCCAGGATATCGTCACCGTTTTGGGCTTTTCACCGGCGTCTGAGCTTTGATTCGTTAGTTTTGACTCTAGTGAAAAAGGAATTTGAAATTTAGTCTTTGATTTGGGCTAGAACTGTGAAAAGTCGCTATTTTAATGGCTTCGAAGTTCTTGTAAAGTTTACTTTTAAAATTACTGCCATTAAATTAATAAAAACTGATATCTTATTACTTCTGTTTTTCTAATTTCACCCTTCCGCACCTGCAATTTATTTTTTTGGTTCAAAAAATACGTTTAAAATTTGCGATTGTAACATTGATAAACCTGTATAGTTCAGTCTAGTTTTAAAAATTTTTTAAATTAAAATAAACCAACCGTTATTTCGATGATTTTTGTAGCCCTTGTTGACCCCCCTCCAGCTTCCACGTGCTACTTTTACTCTTTTACCTCACCACCATCAACAAACATCCTTTATAAACCCCTAGAGTCTCCCGTGCCAAGCGGATTGTCGTCCCAGAGATCCTTTAAGCTTACTTAACTTTGCTCTGCTCTTATTACTATTATTGCGCAGTCACTTAGTCAACTAAGGTAAAAACGCCACAGATTTGTGAAGCTTCAAGGCAGTTCAGAGTACCTGTCCATTTACCATTAGCCTTTACACGGTAAACTGAGTCACTGACTACGATTCCCTTGATGGTGCCATTAGATGGTAAAAAATGTATAGTTATGGAGATTTGAGTTCATGGTATTAGAGGGCTGTGAGTTACGATGTAGCTGGAAATAGTAAATCGGACTATGGGGAATGTTAAAACTGCAAAAATGGGTTACAAAAAGTGGGGTTAGGCTTAATCTTTGGCACTTATTGTGGGAATTTAGAATTGTTGTTATGCTTAATTAGTGGAAAATATTGTATTTGGGGAGGACTGTCATTCTAACAGTGCTGTTGTTCATTATAGTGTGCTTTTTGGGTACCTTACTTCGATCATGCCAACGTGTTTGTAAATTTTTTGGCGCTTTTTAAAAGATCAAATCTGGTAAAAACTGATCTACAAACCCACCAGAACTGTGTACTCCCAATCCACCCGCTTATTTAACAAAAAACCGAGTACTTACGCCCGTCTAAAAGCCCCTTTTACCATGTATTTTACACCGAAATTGCACCCTTATCAAAAGTTCACATTACTTTCACTCGAATTTAACATTAAAACATTTCAGAAAGACCAACCAACTCATTTCCACAGTGGCTCGTGGCACACTGCATCGTGCAAGTTTCCGTCTTCGCGCTACGTCGCGCCCGCGGAAGTTGATTCGTACACGCCGAGTCCGCGACAAGTGCCCACAATTTGTGTTACCAGTGATCGGCGGACTTCGATTAGTAGTGTTTTGAGGTTTACACGAACTTTTAGGTGTGTTTTGTTTTCCTAAATTTTCAAAATTGGGGTTATTTCTGACCACAATGCGTCAGAATGCCCTTGTTTCGTCATTATGTAATCAAATCAAGCTTCCTTTTTTACTAATTCGGTATATTTTTTAGTACGGACTCAATAGACAGTCTCGAGAAGCAGTGTCTGAAGGAAGTTCGGCGCCAACGTGTCCTCATGGAGGAAGAAGCACAGGTACGTCCCTTGTTTTGGGTTCTATGTAGCAATTTGTTGCCCGTATTTTGACTCATGATCATTATCTCCGGATTTTACGTGTTATTGTCCATTACTGGCATGACATAAGCAGAAAAATCGGAGTGACAGTAAACCTAAACGGCTTATATGCCCGCCCTGACGGTGGCGCGGCTCTAAGCTGCTAATGCACTTACATTAGCTTCCATTAGAAATCAAACCACACAGAATTTCCATGAAATCGCTCGTGGACCGAAATGTTAATGTCTTGCTTGTAGACGAGTGCCCTCGGGCTATTAACGGCCCACAGCACGCCCTCTTATCCGTCGCTAAGCCATGTCGGACGGTCCAAGACGGATCCGGAAACGCCACCAGAAGGTTCATCGAAACATCCTCCGATGCTGGGCAGGCCAATGCATGGACAGAGTTTTGATTATTCTAAGATTTCGGCCGTTGATGCGGGGGTGAGTTAATAAAAACGTTTTATGATGTTTTGAAGACGTTTAAATTGTTAAAATTTCAGTTAAAACGCTCAAACCCAGAACTCGCTGTCGACATCCTCAAATCCCGAACCTTAAAAGATGTCATCGGCATTTCCGCCTATCAAGCCAAGTTGCTCCTTCAATGTTGGCCAAATATCTACGCGACAGGGACGTCTGGCATGTTCGCGTCACAGTTGTACGGAAATTTGACGCGTCGAAACCCGAAGGCCAAAGTTATCATGCAAAAGGCGGATGGTGTAGCCGTTTTTAGCCAAAGTGGCACAGATTGTACTGCGATGCATAACAAGTTGACGCTGGACTTGATCGATAATATTATTCGGAATTTGGACAATTCGCCGGCTAATATTGTTGGGTATTTGACGGAAATCGGCCAGGGTCATAAAACTCTCAAAGATGAAGGAATGAGCATAGCTTTATGGGATGATTTCGGTAATTTCCACCATTTTAAACCATCTTTTTATACAGTAACCTCTCAGGCGACGCAATCCTCGACGGCGTCCGCAAGAACGACCTCGTTCGAAGACACAAGGAACTCCGCCGAGCCTGGCTGGCGATTATCGCCTTCATAACTGATAACATCAAATCCGGACATTCGACTTTCCGGGCATCCACATCGAGCAATGATCTCAACAATGCTGATAAAGCAACACCGACTAATGGCACAACTCGAAATGGTTGCCCAATGAGCAACCCCGATGGGAAAAAAACTCCATAATTTGCATTTTTATCAATTGTACATTTCATTACGTCACAAGTTTTATCAATTTTATCAACCTTTACTTTCTTATTTGAAATATCGTCCAAAATTACTGCTTTTTTACTTTGCTTCCGTCCAATTTTTGGATCACGCTAATATCTCTTTGCGTCCATAACGGGTTGATTTTTGAATGAGGAGTTTTTATGGCTACGCTTTTTTTGATTTTGGATGTTTTGTATTGTTGAAAATTGTTTAATAAGCTTTGAAAAGTATAAAATAGGTAAATTGAAACAGATTTGTTACCCAAAAAGATACAAATTCAAACAGATGAACATAAACACACCCAAAAGTGCAACCAAAAACCCATCAAACCCCCTCCTATCTATCGCAACCGATCGTTATCACCAATCAAAAAATGTCCTTTTACCCAGTACAGCTGTTTTTTCACGAGTAAGCCGTCACCCGCATCACTGCAAACATGCAACACTTTTGTGCCGTCGTCAAAAATGTTGCATTCTGCGATTAAACTGATACTTGGTCATAGGAACGGTCATGATTTCTGTCCAAAAATAATCACTCCTCAAAAGTAGAACACAAAAAATATGCTATGTACAAGTTTTTCATGGCATGCCCCAGTGAACTTAATGAGTGATACATGATGTCCGTGAAGAGGACGTGCGAGAGCCGTCAGATGAGCCGCGCTGATATCGACACGGTATTTCAAAATCGGGAATTGGAAGTGATGGACGTCGAAAAAAAAGCAGGAAAGAACACGGATGGGTCAGTTTGAGTCACGTTTTTCCTCAAATCGAGGCGATTCTGGCACGAGGGGCAGCCAGGCGGAAGGGGATGTGCTCTCGATGTCTGGAATTGAGTTCAGGCTGTTTTTAAAAACAATGAAAAGACACTGATCAGCGACAATGAGCTTACTGTAGGGGAGAACGTGTTGAAAAAAGGCAAAAACAAAAGAAAAAAGAAAATGCAATGACCATCACTATGAGAAATAAGGGTTAGGGCGCATCATGCTGATATGGTTCGAACATCTGTGGGGCTATGAAAGGTCGGAAGTGGAAGTTTGGAATGGGTGGTAATAAATTGAACGTTAAAGGGGTGCCATCAGATGATGACATTGTGATGGTATTCAGTTTCACAACGTTTTTATACAGAAAAAAGTTTTAATTTTACTTAAGAGCGTTTTTAAATTTAAAAACCAACGTCAAAAGTAAACATTACACTACAAGAAAATATTCAGTTTGCGTGCACTCTCGAACATCAACCACTGGTCAAAAATGCATTCGAACAAAGCAATCTTCACCCGAGTTCCATCTCCGGATTAACGCACGTCAAATTCCGTCTGATAAGGCCCACCTCCAGTCCACAATAGGCTTAATTGTGATGGAATCATTTTGCACTAATCGATCAATGTATACTTTTCTGTTCCTTATTTTTGCAACTTATTTAATTTTTTACATTATATCCAATACCGTATCCGTTTTACCTTTAATTTAAACAGTCTTTAAATTCGAATAAAAAATGTTGTTGTTTTGTAAACCATGTTAATTCATTCAACTTTTGTCCTGTTCACTCCCACCGTAATCACAATGACAATGCCAAAATATGTTTACGGTCAACAAAATACATTCTTTATCCACCCCTCTTGAAGAACGGTTGAACATTAGAACAATGTGCTTCCGTGTGTACAAAATATCATGCCATCATGCATGACTGGGTGTCGCGCATCCGACGAATTAATTGGAGAGATGATTCGCGCATCAGTAGCTCCGCCTTTTCATGATGGGGGTGTTTAGCACCGATTACTGGCGGATAATCAATGATCTTACGTTTAGCGAAAGAATAGCCAGCGGCTAGGAGGGTTATATAGGTTGGCCATTGTTGGGAAGTTTTGTCAGTTTAACGCGGCCGTAGCCTCGGAATTTGATGATTACTGTAGTTTCTTGTAGCGTTAACTATGTGTTTTGAAATTTACAGTTTGTTTTGCAGATGGAAAAGTTAATCAGCGAAGTGCAAGACGTCTTCAAAAACGACACCATCAACACAGAAGACTTGAGATATGTCCTTCAAAACTACAAATCAAATCCCTGCGATTGGAAAAAGTATGCCAACTTCGATGCCCATAAATATACCAGGAATCTTGTCGACGTCGGCAATGGCAAATACAACATGATGATTTTGTGCTGGGGACCTGGTATGAGCAGCAGGTTGGTTACTGTACCTTTTGGACGCAACTTTTTTCGAGAGGCTGATTTTCTAAATTTGTGAACCCACGTGGCACTCGAAGCTAACTTTGGTTTCATTACAGTATCCACGACCACACAGATTCCCACTGCTTCGTCAAAATACTTGATGGCAGTCTGTGTGAAACCCGTTTCGCATGGCCAGAGACAGAGGGCAAAGATGCGCCGCTGCAGAAGATCGGCGAAACCTTGTGTAATACAGATGATGTCACTTATATGAGCGGTTAGTTGACATTGAACAATATCAAGAACTTTTTTATAAACGCCTTATTACAGATGAGATTGGCCTTCATCGGATGGAAAACCCAAGCCACAGTGATGGATGCGTTTCGCTGCACATCTATATCCCGGCTTATGATAATTGTCAAGTTTTTGATGAAGTGAGTTACACTTTGATCTTTCTAGACGTCAACAGATCTCATTCAAACCCATTTCAGCGTACTGGTCGTCACACAAAGGCAGTGGTAACATTCTACACCAAATTCGGTCGCAAGGTAGACTACAGACATAGCCGACAAGGCATTCTGCCTCCGCCTGATGCCGAGAATGTTAATCGCTCCCAGTATTCGCCATATTAATCACCGACGATACCCATTTCCGTCGTCTTCTGACTTTTTTCCAACGTTTTCAACCGACAGACCAAAAAAACCGCAGAAAAGTCACGTACACATTTCCATCCATCTCGCCCAAATTGCTGTTACAATGTATACAATTATAGAATTTTCGGGGGGTTGTCAAGTGATCACGTCCAGCTAAACCCAAACCAAACAGCAATAGGTGGGGTCGGTGGTCCGTCTCAATCATAAATACATATCATTTTTTACATACATTCATTTACTTACCAAAATGCAACGAACATTGTAGAAGATTTGTCTTGATAATGGTGAACCATAATAAAGAACGCTAACAATCAATCAGGGACTGTCAACATTTTGAATAACTTACAATAATAACAGTTTTGCACACTTTTTTAGTTGACAACGTGGTCTTTTGACGCTGATCAACTGCGTGAAATGATCACTGATCACAGGTTGGAACTGGTGGGTCAGACTGAAATCGGAGACGAAAAAGTCGTTAAACCTTTGTTCGCGCAGTGAAAAAGTTGTTTTGATTTCGTGGGAAGTGGCACGTTGATGAACGATGTACTGTAAGTGGATCACTGATTCAAAAGACCACCACGCCATCACCACGCGGTCGCAGTAAGTTAGGGCGGATATTTGTAGCTTCCGTAATGCGTGGTTTCAATGAATAAGCTATCAATGACGTTGATTTCGTTTCACAGACAAAGTGGGACTGATGCATCGCGTTCAGATGGGTCGGCGATGAATTGCGATTTGGAAACGGGGTACTGTGGTTGAATACGGGTTCTTGCACGTATGTAGGGATTGATACGGGTGCAAAAAAGACCAAAGATTTGGTCAATGGAGAAAAAATGCGTCGAAAGTTCGATGAAAAAAGAAATCGCCCGAGGGAACATGCAAATCTGAAACGTGAAAATGCCTTAAAGCATAGAAGAAACCCCTCCGGCGTTCATTGATCCCGGTGAGAGCCGAGGCGGCAGGCGAATCGGCACACCACCCCCCTCTCTCCCTCTGACTATGGCGGCGAAAGCGGCCCCAGCGGCAGATGCCGGTGGCCCGGAGAAGCCTGATAAGAAGGACAAGAAGAACAAGCACGAGAATGACTTTGCGTTGAGCTGTTATCCGGCGAAGGATTTGCTCTTCAAGGGTAAGTCTTACTGTTTTCCAGCTACAGTAAGTCATAATAAGTTATCTTCAGGCCCATTCACCGATGTCGTCACCTCCTCCTTGTCCCTTTTCAACCCCCTCGAGAAAACCATTGCTTTCAAAGTCATGGTGACCCAGCCGAAGCATTACTGTTGCCGTCCACCGGTCGGCTATGTCCGTCCTGGTGAGACTTTCGAGCTTCAGGTGATGGTGGAGCCCATGAATGAGACTGAGGAGAAGAAGATCGAAGCGGAGAAACACAAGTTCATGATCCAGGTAGACCCTCCCACCTTATTCCCATCTAAATTTTACCCCCTCAGGCCATCGTCGTCGAAGACCCCAACAAGAAGCAAACAACCTCCACCAACGCGTCCCAAGAAGTCGACGTCGAAAACACAGCTTCCTTCCATGACGACCTCGAAAAGAAAGAACTCCCCCCAGCCGTCCAATTCTGGGCCATGGAGCACCCGAAGCGCGACCTCATGTTCGCCAAGTTCCCGGTCGTCTTCTCGCAGCCCAACGTCATGAACAAGGAGCAAGTCGAAGCCACTATCAAGGAACTCACAACCAAAGCTGCCATGGATGCCGCGGCTGAAATCGACCGTGAACGCGAGAAGGAAGAAGCTGATCGCAAGGAACGTGAGGCTCTCATGCTGAAGAACCCGAAAAGTGAAGCCGAGAAGGCTCGTCTTGAGTTTCTCATCGCTGAAGCTCAGATATCGCTCGCCAAGGAACGGATGACCGGTATCTTGAAGATCGTCCCCTTCGACGGCGTCATATTCAGGGGCCCTTTCACGGATTACACTGGAGCTGTGCTTCGGATGCAAAACATGTCGGATAAAAACGTGTACTACAAAGTTTTGTCGACGAATCCGCGGAATTACGTCATCAAACCGAATAACGGTATTCTGAAGCCCAGTGAAATGGTCGTCTGTGTGCTGCTTCTGGAGCATAATCCGGAGTATGCGAAGATTGAAGCAGAATGTAAGCATTTCATGAATTTGACTGTGTATAGAAAGTGATTTCAGTCGCCAAGGGCCTTGATTCCGTCTGCTTGAAGGACAAGATTCTCGTCCACGCTGCTTACTCCCCCAATGCTCAGACCCCTATCCCCTCTTTCTGGAAGAATCTCGAAGCTGGCCAAGTCCAAGTCACCAAGATGAAGATCTTCCTCAACCTGATCACCCGTGAAGAGTTGGCGAAAGAGCAAGCTCGCAAAGCGAAGGCCATTAAGGATATGGCTACGAAGCGCGAGCGTGAGAAGAATGCCAAGGTCGAGTTCATGGAGGACAATGTGGACGAACGTATTTTGCGTTTGGCTCCACTGCATGAAATCGTCTACAACGGTAAGCTTTAACTTCACCTTCATCGTCATAGCAAGCCCTTTTAGCCCCCTACAACCGCGCCCAAGACGCCTACCTCCAAATCTTCAACCCCTCGGATCAACTTATCTACTACAAGGTTTTTGCGACAGCCCCGAAGCTTTATTCCCTCAAACCGACCTTCGGCATGCTCAAAGCTCATCAAGGTATCGGTGTCGCCATCCGACTCGATGGTGTCACTTCGCTCATGCAACTCTGCGAGGGTGTGCATAAGATCGTCGTTCAAGCCGTCTACCACACTGTCGACAATGAGGACTTTGAAAAGTTCTGGAAGACGGTTGATAACGATATTGTCAAGCTGGCCCACGTCCGAGTCACCTTCAATGGCTTGCCGTCGAACTTGCCTGGCGTCAACATGCGCAGGAAGAAGAAGAAGAAGACTCCTGGGTATGTCTCGACTAACTTCGCCTTCATCTTAAACGGCATCATTTCAGCGACATCAAGGTCCATCTCGACCCCGACAAGGAAATCATCTTCAAGGGCCCCTTCAACACAATTACCACTTCGCCCGTCTGTCTCTACAACGATACCGACAAGTTCGTCTACTACAAGGTCATGGTCAACGTGCCACAGCACTACGCTGTCAAGCCGAACCAGGGTGTTGTTCCACCGCATAAGCTGGGCGTCATGTCGTTCATGTTAGAAGCCCTGGCAGATTGGAAGGCCATCCCATACAACACGCATAAGGTTGTCGTCCAAGTGCAGGAACGCGACAAGGCCGATGTCCCGGCAAAGGCATTCTGGGCCGCTAACAAGGAGAAGCCGACGGTGTTCAAGCTCAACATTGGCTACCAAGACATCGACCCTCTGGCGCCGCCGATCGGTACTGCCGCGGCTGCACATGCCATCGCTGCGAATCAGCAATACAATGCGGCACAGCAACAGCAACAAGTTGTGCCTGTTCGCCCTGGAGCGCCGATGCAGCAGCAACAACCAGGACAAGCAGGACCGCCGCAAATCCAGCAACAACCGCAACAGTTCCAGCAACCGCAACAGGCGGCTCCTGTGGGTGGTGGTCCTCAGAGCTACCAGAATACGGTGCAGATGCAACAGCAACAACAGCCTGGTAAGATTGGACTTGATTTTGTAGTTCACAATGGAATGTTTCGTTGTAGGCGCAGCTCCAGTCCGTCCTGGCGCCCCACCCCAGCAGTTCCAGCAACAGCAACAACCCTTGCCTCCAGCCGTTGCCAGTCAGATGGGCAAGCCCAACTCCTTCCAGCCCGGATCCCACATCAACACGATCCAAAACCAACCTGGAGCCCCTGCCGGTGCGGCTGCTGGTGCGGCACCTGCCGCTGCTGGCCAGCCTGGTTCGGCTATGCACCAACCTTCGGCGGTTGGCGCTCCTCCTCCAGCTGCTGGCGCTGTAAGTTTCACAACCATCCTGTTTATACCATCATAACCAAATTCACTTTCAGGCCCCCGCAGGTGCATCTCCAGCCGGCGCTCCTGCCGCAGCTGGCGGCGCTGCTGCTGCTGGCGCTGCTCCAGAGGCCGCTGGTACTCCCCCTCCAGCAGAAGTCATGTCCGAGCGTGCTATCGGTGGCGCTTACGGTGCCGGCGGTGGTCCACCCCCACCACAACAACCCTACCAGAGCTACAACAACATGGTCGGTCCTGGAGGTCAATACAACAAGAACCAGAGTGTCATGATGGGCCCTGGTGTCGGACCCAACCAACCTCACTCCGGCTACGCTCTCCCCAACGGCCAGATGTACACTGGCGGCGGCGGAGGTGGCGGTGGCGGAGGTGGCAACTTCGGCGGTGGTGGCGGAGGCGGCGGCTACGGTGGTGGTGGCAGCGGTGGTGGAGCTGGTGGTCTCACTGGAGCCAACGCTACTGCCAACCAAGGCCCGGCGACTGTCTTGGCCCAGGGTGAGAAGGTTCTCAACGGATCGATCTACCTTGGCTAACTCATTGTATATGTGTGAAGCGTGGAAGTGACAATAAATGTAGCATATTGAACGTTGAGCACATCCGGGTTATACATTCAGAAGCCAGAAAACAGATAATAATGAGAGCATAGTTAAGCCAACTTACGTGTTCCCTGGTCTAAACGCTTTTTTTCAACTGTACACAAGCCACATTCCTTATCACTCACACCGATTTCTGTCTAAGCTAGCTTATCAGCACCTCATTTTGTCTTATATGCATCGTTGAACCATCAAGTTTCACTCGTCAACGCCGACCACCATGGAGTTTTGGTTTGCGTTTTACCGCATTTATTTTTGGTTCCGATCGTTGTTTAAATCGGCTAATCAGGATTTGTCTTTGATCGAGACAGCTCTATGGAAACCCAAAGATCAGCAAGCTGAAGACAGGTCTCGTGAAGCCCTCGGAACAGAAAATGTAATCACCCCTATGATCATTGTAGTTTTTATTGATTGTTTCTGATTTCCAGGAACGTGTAATCATCAAAGGATCCGCCCAATCCGGCGAATTCATCGTTGTCGATGTTACATTTGGACCCGAGAAAACTGTCATCGCAAACGTTTTGCTAAAGTTCCCTAATGACAGAACTTACACCGCTGTCGACATCCCGGGAAATGCCATTAGCAAGTCGTTGTTGGTCGCTGGTCTATTGCGTCTTGAATGTCGGGAACCGTTCAAACGATGGAGATTGACGATTCGCGGGACTTTGTTGTGAGTTTTTTTTTGAAAAACACCATTATAGTCTCCTTTCGACTTTGCCAATTTCCTTATCAGAGACGACGCCGGTGAACCACACCCAATCCGTTTCTTATCCTGGTTTTCGCCGACAACTGATGAATCTTGCTTCCTTGCAAGCCTGAATAACAAAAAGCTTGCGGAGATCGCAGCAATCAACGGATCAACAAGTGCCGCTGAAGCACTGTCTGGTCGAAAAGACTTTATTCAATGGGGGCTTCTTCGGGCACAGGCTTCTATCGACGACAAAGAACCGACAGAATTTGATTTGCGAGTATTGCGGATAAAAACAAGAGCGCCATTTACCGGAGAAGCAGCTCTTTCGGAAGTGTTTTCAGCCACTTTGAATTACGGTAGCCGGATTTTCTGTGCACGTCTTGGATTTCCACAGACGCACAAAACTGTTTGTGTTGGGCAGATTGATCGAGGTGATTTTATTCATCAGAATGTAGCTTCTTTCTTGGATGATTATGCTGTTGTTGAAACTGGTAATTACAGTTATATAATATTTTTGATTACTAGTTGCAACGTAATTGCAGATAAGGGTACCTATGTTCTTGAAAGCGCTCACGATGAGTTACGACCAGACTTCTCTAACGATTGGACCGATGTCAAAATTGAATCAAAGTTAATCCAGTGGGACTTCAACACTGAAATTGGTTATGGTACACGTCTTACATCAATTGAAAACCTGCGAAACAACGTCGATAGCAAGATTACTGTGCCACAATCAACACCTGTAGAATACACAGCAACATCTGAAGAAAAACAGAACCTTGTTGTACCATTTGAAGCAAAATCGGCACAGGACACATTGTTTACCGGTGGAAAGGGTTCAAATCTAGCAAAACTGACGCAGATTCAAAATGGTTTCCAAGTTCCTATTGGCTTTGTCGTGACTGTCACAGCTTTTGAAACGTATCTGAATGCTCATTCAACCCTAAAGTTAAGCATCGAATCAGCAGCCTCGACACTACGGCCTGGCGATTCGGAAGCCATTGAGAAGTTTGAAACTGAAATTCAATCACTTATCGCGGACACTGATCTCTCCCCTGACCTCAAGCTCGCAATCAATGCCGAATTTAACAAACTGTACGGCGGAGCATCCCCTGACAATGCCATTCGTGTCGCAGTTCGATCGAGCGCCGTCGGCGAAGACGGCGCAGAACTGTCATCCGCCGGTCAGTTGGAAACTTTCCTTGAAGTTCCCCTCTCTGAAGTCCCACAAAGGATTCAAGAATGCTGGGCATCCAACTTCCGACGTGAAATTGTCAGCTATCGCCTTCAAAACGCTCAACCGATAAACACATCTGTGGCTGTGGTCGTCCAGGAGATGGTTGTCGGTGGCATGGCTGGAGTACTTTTCACAACTGACCCAGTTAAAGGCGACCCTGATCGTCTCGTTATAAACGTCGTGGAAGGTCTTGGAGAAGCCCTCGTTAGTGGTGAAGTAACACCAGATGAGATTATTTTGACAAGAAAGTTGAAAATTGTTTCAAAGGTTAGGTTTTTTAAAACTGTAAACTCTACAATACCAACATAAAATGCATTTTTAAGCCTCCAACTTGCAAGTTTTCCGATGCTAATGCCATTGCCCTTGCCAAAGCAGGTCTAGCATTCGAAGAGACTTTCGGTGGGCCACAAGATGTTGAATTTGCGGTCAAAGATGACAAACTCTACATTCTCCAAACACGTTGCATCACAAACCTCGATCTTGAAACTGATTGGGAATTTGAGCATGAATTTGACAATGCAACTATTGCCGATAGTGATATTTTAACGACAGCTAATGTTGGTGAAGTCATTCCCGCACCCTTGACCCCCCTCGGAGCATCTGTGCTTGTGAAACTGTATGATCGAGCAATCAATGCCGCAGTGGCACAGGTTGATAACCCCATTGGCATGAAACCGTTTAAAAGGGTTGAAGTTGGCTTTCAAGTTGGACGGCAAAGAGTTTTTCTTAACTTGACAGAGGTAACATTTATATATTTTTGGTAACATTTATGCAACTATCAATTACACAACATAAAATTACAGATGTATTTGCGAAACTGGTCGGTTATATTGAAAGATCCTGTCCCGGAATATTCTCTCGCAGGTCGTAAAGTATTCACTCCCGAACATGTGGAATTCGGACGACAGCGGTTTGGTGACACTCACAAACGCAACGATGGCAAATCATTATTATCAATGTTGAAAGTGATGTTCTTGGATTCCGAAAAGTACTGTGGTCATGGATCACAGATATTGGCCAACATTGAAGAAGCTAAAGCAAAAGCAACCGAGAAGAAGCCTACTGTAGAAAATCAGCTTGAAACAATTGTAGAGCTGCAAAAACATGCGTTGGATGCTGTCGATACACACACAAAAGCTTCAATGTTTTCAAGTTTTACTTATGTTTTTGTTGCTATGTTGCTGCGGGGGTCTCCTGGTAAGAATGCATCTATTACAGTAATCAAAAAACAAACTGTAAGTTTTTAGAAGGCGACTTGACTCCAGAGATTCTGACAGACATTGCGATGATTTATGCCGAGAATCCGGACAAACCCATCAGCGCAGATGTTCCGAAAGCACTACAGCGACTAGCTGCTGCCATTGTTAAAAATGGTCATAAAGAGCAATTCAATGAGTTTACTGACGCAGTTGAAGCATTCAAATGGCTCCAATCTCTAAACGATAAAACCGGTGAAGAAGCTCGACAATTCATGAAACTGCACGGGTTCCGCGGCCAATACGAGCTTATGCTTCAAGGAACTGCATGGAAGGATGATCCTAGCCAAGTTGTGTCCAACATAAAATCACTGATAACACAGCTTAAGCAAAACCCTTCAACTGATGTAACCGACGCCGAATCAAAGCCCTCTGAAGGATCAGTGATTGATCGACTAAAGTCAACACAAATCACAGGCATAAAAAGGTGGGCAACAACTTTTTTTAGTGATCAATTTAAATTTATGGCCTTTGTTACAGAAAATTCTTCCAATTCTTCATGAACAAAGCCCATCGTGGCGTTTTCATACGCGAAGAGCTGAAAAACGTAATTGTCCAAGCGACGTATGCCCTTCGACAAGCATGCTTACGCTTGGGAACCATCATGTATGACAAATGTTTGCTTCCAAGTGCACGATCTATTTTGTTTCTGACCCTTGATGAAATCGAAGAACTCTATGCAACAAAGAATCCACGCATTTTGCACCGTCTACGTCGACGAGAGAAAATCTTCGCCAAACAAGCTGAACATCGTTACGCTTATGTTAACGTTGGAACACCACAGCCATTAGAACTTGATGCAAAAGCATGTCTTGGTACCGAACTTCACGGAACAGCCGTCTGTGAGGGCATTGTTCGTGGTCGAGCGCGAGTGGCCAAGTCCTTAGCTGAAGCAGCGGAGACACAAGTGAGTTAACACTGCCAGACGCGTGATGGCTATTTTCGTCGAATTCGAAGTGATAAACAAAAACACATTTCAGCCGGGTGAAATCCTTATTACACGCTACACAGATATTTACTGGTCTCCGTATTTTCCGATTATCAGTGGCTTGGTGACCGAAATTGGTGGGCTTCTGTCACATGGAAGTGTCGTAGCTCGAGAGTATGGATTACCTTGTGTAATCGCGGTCGAGAATGCAACAGACGTTTTTCAAACTGGTGATGAGGTTGTTCTGAATGCCGGGGCGGGGGTTATAGCTAAAGTGTTGCCAGAAGCTTCTGATTGATTTCGTTTCGTTCAGTGTGTTTTGACCAATTACAAATAGTTCGCGTCTATAAATAGAATCTGGCCTATCAGGTGCTCATCAAAGTCCGAAAGCAAGCCGATGAAGAGCAAAAACAGCCAACCGACGATGCACCGTGACCCCGGACAACTGGACACAGTGAAATAGAGAAGCAAAAACCATCTAGCCATTGGTTTTTCGTATGCATTTAGTCGAAAAACGCCTCTGAAAATCGATCTCATTCAGTCAACGTCCAGTTGTTGTAGTTCGCACAGCTGACTGAACGACAGACCGACAAGTAACAACGCTCTTCACCACACCCAAAGGAGAAACGAGAGCTCGGGGCGAACACATGCGGAAGGCCGAGCAATGTTGGTTGGCGTTTTGTGTTGTCGGAGGAGACGAGGAAAAACGGGCCGTCCCGACGACGACGCAGAGCTCAGGACAGCGTTGTTTTGTCGGAGCAACGTCGACGTCGTCGGACAGCGTGACTCTCGTGGGTCCGGGGAGCCATCGTCGTCGGCGGCGGTGGTGGTGTCGTCTACGAAGACAAACCTGTGATCGAAGTTGCTTTGAATCAATTTGATCGCTTTTGGACCTTCTAATCGGCTATACTTGACCTTTGTCTTGTTTTCATACCTTTAAACTGCTTCAGTTGATACGTCCTCCTTTATTTTGACTAAAATTACTCATAACAGAACCATAATTGACGAAATTATATAACAACATTGAAAATAAAAAAAACAAAAATTTCTTAAAAAATAAAAAATATAAAAAAAAAACCCCTAAAAGCCACGTATTCCGTGTACAACATTGCCAGCGTGTTCGCTATTAGCAATTTAGCCTCTAGGCATGCGAGTGGTCCGCGCCCGTTTGTAAATTATTTTTCACTTTGCCCTAAAATGCAAACCCATCAAAAATCCCATTAACCCCCTATTTTTAACATTTTCCATTAAATAACCCCCATTGATCTTATCAGGACAAGCCCTGACATCGTTCCATCGTAAAGCGATGCAGCAATGAGGTCAAAAACTGCTTCAAAGCTGCGAAAAAACTGTAATTTGAAATTTTTTTCAATGCACTTTTGCAAAACTGTGCGTGGAGAACACTTGTACAGCGAACCCAGTGTTCTCTGATGTCTCTGATGTGGCTGTGCGTGAAAAGTGAAAACAGACGACCGTTTTCTGGCCATTTCGCCTTCGATTGACCTTTATCCGCACTGTTCCTCGATGAAATGAGCTGGGGATGTCCCTGACAGCCTTGCCCTGAATGCTTATGACACGGAAAGTTGTTACTTGGGGCACGTTTTGTGCCCCGGAGGCAAGCGAAAGGGCATGTTCCGGACGTGTGACCTTTGGTGTCCATTTTCGGTGTGCCATCGGCTGTCAATTTTGAATAGCGGTTTGAATAGAAACCGAGGTTGGTCGTTGCGGAAGTGGGTGGAAGTTGTTACTAACGTGGCTTTTGTGTTTGAAAATTTCTATTTGCCATTTTGTAGCGTTTTTGCGTGGTGCGTGTGTCTCATTTGAAGCCATTGAATTTCGAGTTTGCGTACAAAAATGATGTGTATTCTGCGCGGCAGCGGCCATCCAGTTCTTCGCGCTACCGTGCATTGCCCATTTTCAGGTGTTGAACCTCGCCTTGGGGGACGTGGTCCGAAAAAGAACCGACCCAATATTACCATTTGACGACTGTCGTCGAAGACATCAACAAAGACGCCACCATTCGGGCTTTCACGTTACCGCTTTTACGCTCTTCTTATCGATACGGGTACTCGGACGTGGTGATATCACGGTAACATTGGAAGATTGAGCGAAATGAGTGGTCACGGACGGAAGCGAGCCGCAAGTCACGCGGGAACGTGGTACAGTGACAATGCGAAGGAGCTGGATCGTCAATTGGGGGATTGGTTGGCGAAAGCGGGGGATCGGAAGGGGGTTGCGAGGGCTATTATTGCGCCGTGAGTTGACTTTGACTTCTAATTGGGTTCTAAGAGGGTGGTGTTTCAGTCATGCCGGGTATACCTACTGCGGATCCACTGCCGCCTACGCGTTTAAGCAAATAGTGCCTGATAATGTGTAAGTTACCCACACCTACAGTACTCCCACCACTCTACAGTAACCCCATACCTCATCTCTGCCCTTTCAGCCGCCGAATCTTCATTCTCGGACCCTCCCACGTCGTCTACCTCAACGGCTGTGCCCTCACAACCTGCACCACCTACGCCACCCCGCTCGGTGACCTCCCCATCGACACCGATGTCGTCAAACAGCTCCAATCAACCGACGCCTTTGAATCCATGGACCTCCACAATGAAGAAGCCGAACACAGCATCGAAATGCAGCTGCCCTTCATAGCCAAGGTCATGGAGAACCGTCCCACTGGCAGCTTCAAGATCGTCCCCGTCCTCGTCGGATCCTTGTCGACAGCGAAGCAGGCTTCGTTCGGCAAGATCTTCGCCCCCTATGTCGCTGAATCAGGGAACATTTTCGTTATTTCGTCGGATTTCTGCCACTGGGGCAACCGATTCCGGTATAGCCCGGTGAAGCGTTTCTCCGATAAGCCTATCCATGAACAAATTGCCGATTTGGACCGTGAAGGGATGGATGCCATTGCGAGTTTGGACCCGAATGAGTTCAATGAGTATCTGAAGACGACCCAGAACACGATCTGTGGTCGGAATCCGATCTGTGTAATGCTCCAGGGGGCGGAGTTATTCCGACAGATGAACAATCACACTCATGAGTTTCACTTTTTGAAGTATTCGCAATCTAATAAGGTAATTTTAACACTTTCAAGTTTACTTTTCTTCAAAATAATAGATAAAAATTAATTTCAGTGCCGCTCCCTATCCGATTCCTCGGTATCCTACGCAGCGGGAGCCCTTTTCATCCATCCAAAAAAGTAACGCCATCACCATGATCATACCATTCTGGCAGTTTGTATCCTTCAAGAAATGTTTAATCCCAATCTTCTTTCAAATTATGTGTTATTAAAAACGAAAAACCACCTCCCTCCACACTTGTGATTGCTTTTTTCTATCGGATTCGTCTCAGTTTGAACTTGTACACTTTATTCTCAATCTCAAGTCATTTTGATAAAGTTTTGAAATCTATTGAATCTCTATTGATGTTAGTTACCATGTTTGGGATGCCTTTATACCGCCAAGCAAGAGGTCTGTTTTCGCCAGATCTCCCAGCGACCGATCAGAAGGCTATCGACGCCGCCGTATCTGCTGTAGATGTAAACATAATTCAGAATCAAAAAACACAAAGATGCTTGAGCTAAAGTTAAGAATGACATATGCCATAGCCATGTCGTGACTACAGTAATCCAGAAACAGAAGCCAAAAGCAATGGCACCACTGTGCAGCCAGGAATCACGCGCCCAGACGTTTCTACCAGGATCGCCGGCATCAAGCTTCCGACGGTTTCGGTTGCGTTGGGCGTAGAAGGCGGTTAGACGCTCGTCTTTCTCGCGCCAGGTTTGGTGCAGCCAGTCGGTCAGGCCTTCATCGGTGGCTGGCAGCTCGGAGACGGGGATTTTTCGAATGTGGTAGTGAACATGGGTGGAACAGACGCCTCGGAGGACGAGGTCGACTTCGGATTGGACTATGTCTTTGGGGTAGCCGATTGTGACGTCGTAGATGTATGTTAGGTAGTTTCCTGAAGCAAAACCGTAACTACAGTAACTATAAATCTTAGAAAAGTGGCACTTACGCTTCTTCATTTCATTAACCATATGAATGAACCCAGAAACCCTCGGATAAAGGACATGATTCAGCTCAGGAAGGCCATTCTTTTTCGCATATTCATTACTTCGCCGTGTCGTGTAGGCCGTCTTATCAGTGCCCTCCGGGAACATAAGAATCTGATAGGGACGCATATCGGCGTAATAGGCGACTGCTCTGGTCATTCGGGGAAAGTCAATTTTTACATCTCGTCTCAGAAAGACATACGCCATAGCCTGCATGCCGAATCCGATCCCTGGGGCATGCTTTAACAGCTCTTTCAGAGCGATTCGATAGGTTGTCATCAGCCATGGGTTCATCCTCCACAGAGCCAACTTGAAATAGAGCCAATCTAATCTCGTTCGATGATTCATAATGATAATTGCTGGCTCATCTTTGTCTATTGTATCACCAGAAATGCGAAGTTTGACACCGTAGACGAATTTCAAGAAAAACTAAAAACGACATCAGAAGCTATCAAACTTTAAGCAAAAACGCACCACCGGAATGATCATCCAAAAACTGATCGCCCTATCCATCAACATCCTCCACTCCCGATGGCAATTTGCCATCGTCACCATCGGCAAGAACAGTGCAACGATGTAGTTTCCGAAGAGTGATGTGATGCATACTGTAAGACCGAAGGTAATTCCAATCACCGGGCCGAAGAGACGCCTCAGGACACGGAAGATCCACAACATCGTGGCGGCGCTGATCGCTGTCTTGACGACAGTTGCGCGAAGTTTGGGCAGGATCTACGTGAACATTGGCGGAATCGATTCTTACATTGCGTTCGGGCGATCGTCACATCCCCAGATGACCCCCTTTTACATTACTTAGTCGGAGACGTGCCTCCTTCCATGAAATCGCAATGCATCGGTGTATTTTTTGTCGGTTTGATGCGCGAATCTTTGACTTTCAGTGTGTTGCCGATGGTTAAGTGACCTCTGGCGATCGGCTGTCATGACACCACACATTCATTGTAGCGGTAAGCGATGTTGGCACGCTTCCAAGTGGTTTGTTTTTTGAAGACACAGTTTGCTCGGTTTTGTACCCATCCCCGAACAGCTCCTATTCTAAATGTGTAATTTCAAATCATCCCTTCTTCCGACACATTTCCTCCCAAAAAACTGATGCTAAATGTCAGTTTTGTCTCGTTTTTTGCCCATTCTAATGGCGCTGGGAAAATATCGCCGCAGCCCTTTCAGCCCTCTTCCAATTTGAAACATTACCAACACACACCCCTGCCAAAGAACACGGCAATACGCATTACATCCGGCCTTTAACACCCACCAACCGCTTATTGGTGGTTCTGACGACGTCTGGCGCCAGCGGCCACAACAAAGCACTGCTTCCTCGCGCACCGACGGCGCCACTCGTCCGTCGCCAACGTTGAAACATTTCCGTCCCTCACCGTATCTATCGCTGTCGAGGAAGGAGATAGATCCAAACGCTCTTTGTTGCATTTGCCCTTCCTGATAACCATCGCGCAGGCTGCAGCCGCCGGCCGCCTGCGTCAACGCCAGAATACGACCTTGATTGATTTATTATACTCCTCGCCAGCGGCAACGACGACCAAACACAAAAAGAATGGAATGAAAAAACGAGTGTCATGGTTACAGCGAATCTCGACGACACGAGCCAGTTTGTAATGCAATGTCGAATCGCGTCGATCCGATCGAAAGCGGCGTCGACCATACATTGCGCACGATTCCCAGCGACCGTTCCCATGGAAGGCACCGGTCTCGGCACGAAAGTGATACGGTCACCAACCTGCAGCTGCAGTCTTGCTGACTGGACCGGGTCAACGTCATTTCATTTCAGGTCAGTTTCGTGCTTTCTCGTTGTTTGTTTTACGTCTTTTTATCGAGCCTTTTCGCGTGGCTTTTCACGTTATCTGTTTATTTAACTTTCCGATGGCCGCCGCCACCGGCGTTGATTTACGCTCCACGCGCTAACTTGACCCGCAGCAAAACTGTCAGCGTTCTTGCATCGATCCCGACTTTTGTCACTTTTGCTAACATATATTTTTTGGCGGGAAATACGCCCCAACGTATCAGAATCTCCCTGTTTTCCCTTTGCCTTCAAGGCATCCTCGAAATAAGACAGTTATTTTAACGATGGTTTGGTTTCAACCCACGTTTCAAATGGGTTTCTTTCTTTTGTCATCGCCATTTTGGCGGGAAATGATGACTTTAAAGCCAGCCTGGTGTCACTTTTTTTGTTCCTTCGCCCTCGGCAATGCGTAAAAAAGCCCATCACTGAAACTGCGCAACCAGCACAGCACCGTTGTTTCCGTGTCTTCGCTGCCTCGGGGGCGCGCGAGGCGAGGGGCATTCTTCCGTTCTGTTTAGGAAGGCAGGGGAAATTAGGATAGGAATTGGGGGAAGAATCAGCAAAAAGGGTTTGCTTTTCTGCTATTTTGACCTTCTCCGATGGCGCTGGCACCTGGAGTGCGCGGTTGCGTTTCGGAATTGCGCCGTTTTGTCATCACTTGTTTTGAAAGTTGGGGTTGTTTCGGAATTTGCGTGCGCTCGCAGTTTTACGGCTTTCCATTTTGGCAATGCGCAACATTCAACATTCGCGCAGATGGATAGGATACTAAGAAAGGCAACAGATCACTCATCTGTTGCTGACGGCCTTGGGCAGGCATGGCAGGACTTTTACGGCGCCGGCATGGGTCAGCTGGTCAGTCGGATCAGAGGGCGAAGTTGCGCATGGGTGCCTTTTTCTTTGCAATAGTATTGGCCAGTTTGGAACTTGTTTTCTGAATGACTCTAGTTGTGTTCACTTTTTGGAAAAAACTGATGTCACTAGTCGACTGACGCCTACCTGGCTGATTCTACACTTCCTTTTTGGTAATGCGCAATCGGCCATTGTCATCGATCGACGTTTTAGTCCCGGGGTCAACAGATGCCTGCGGGGCTCTACTTAGTCGCTTTCCCATCGCAATCTTGATGACAGGGCTTATGTGTCATGGCTCTTATTGTCATTACTTGATGACCTCACCTCCCTACTTACTTTCAGACAAGCTCCTAGTCATATAGCATCGCCCCGCCTAGTTGGCTAGAGTTGTCGACCATCCATGTGCCATGACCATCATTATGAGTCATCACTTCCACCATCTGTCGGTATTGATGCTGATGGCTACTTCTAGTTCTAGTTTTTATTCCTTTCCGCTGCCTTCTTTACATGGTCATTTGCCCAGATGGGTATGAGTCACAGTCATGCGGTCAATGTAAACCATGACTAGATCCATACTCAGCTAGGCTATTGACATCGTAGATCTTAGTTTTACACTCATCTTGACTACGGTAGGTCTTTTCGGCATTCCACGCCAAAAACCATATCGCGTTTGGGATGCATTTTTTGTTTGCTTTGTATCACAGCGCTCGATATGGCCCTTGGCGTGGTCTAGCTGCTTTTCCTTTGTTGCTTTTACACTCATTTTTTATTTTAATCACCAATTAACACTTCAAATATCGATATCGACCCCCTTTCTCTCGGGAATGTAGATACTCTCCGGTCGCTTGAATCCACCATCTTTTTTATCGCCAGATTTCACCAATTCTTCCAGTTCCGCGTCTGGCTTTGGGGGTTTCTCCGGTGCGACACCAAAACTTAACGCAATTAGCAACAGAACCAAAACTCCGCTGATAATGGCGACAATTTGTTTCGGAATTTGATCAGCTTCCTCGGATTCTGAGTAATCGCTCTGCAATGTTGCATTTAGTCGTCGGTGTTAGTGTTTGAAAAAAAGAGTTTCCGTTTCTTTTCGACAAAGTTCACTTCAAAACGGGGCACTAACCTTCAGAACAAAGAAAAGCGCCAATGTCCTTGAAACGGTCGCGACAGCCTCCGCCGTAAGGGCCAGTTTCGTGCGATAGCTCCGTAACGCAGCAGGGCTATACCGCGAGTCCTGAGGGGCGACGGCATTCACCGCGAAGAAAATGACAAAGTGATCGTTAAGGGCAGTGTTGAACTTTGTGACATGCAGGATGGTGCTGAAAGGAAGGCCCCAGGGCAGGAAGAACAGGGCGATGGTTAGGATGATGGCGGTTAGGGTGAAGACGAACAGAGGGACACGGATAAGCTTGCGAAGGAAGTAGGACACGAAATATGAGAGGAGGTACAGTATACCGAGGATGATGATCTCGATGGACCAGGAGAAGTAGTAGCCTTCAGAGGATTGAACAATGAAGGAAAAGAGGGTTGAGAAGAAGTAGACCCCGAGGGCAACGAGAAAGGGTAGAGGTGGGCGTTGAGGGCCGGGGGCTTTCTTGTCCTAAAATTGCTAATTTAGCGCTAATTAGCTGCTTATTTGCGATTTTTTGGTTTAAATATCGAAATATTTCTCATTTTTTTGTTTGTTTTTAAATTTCAAAATGCATTATTTTTTGTTTTGTTGAATTTCAAAAGCCAACTCACATCCCCATAAACATCAACAGTCGTTATTCTCAACTCCGAAGCAAACTTCGACACCAGTTCCGCGTAATCTCGAACCGATCCATGTTCACGAATCCAGTCAGGACTTGTCGTCACAAAGCTGTAATTTGGAATAGATTTATGTCTACAGAGCACACCATGTTGAATGGAATGGGCACTCGATCCCACGCAGCGTCAGCAGGTGGCCCATTGCGCTCGTAACCCTAAAGACATGTCTCTCAAAGCACTTACAAAAAGTTGAGAATGAAAACAATCCCAAGGAGGACGGGATGCGCGTAATAGATGGCTGTGCCTCGCGGGACAGTATACAAAACGATGCCGACAGCGATCGTCGCGAGGGCACGTTGCCGAAGCAAGCCGCTCAGGGCGAGGGATTGGGTTTTGGCAGGTGACCAGGCGAGGACTGTAAGTCGGATTATTAGAAGGTATATTTCGTCACTAAAAGCTTACAAAGAGTGATGAGTGCCGTGAGAGCGATGGCAGTAAATATGCCGACGGTCAATCTGACAGCGGCAAAGAGCCAGAGAGTTGTCATGAAACCATTTATGATGAGAGTGATGATATTGCCGAGGAGACCAATTAGAAGGACAAGTTTGGGTGTGATTCGGGGCCCTGTGAAAATGGAAGACAGGAATCCAAGGATAACTCCAAAGAAGAAGGCACTCTGGACGATGAGTTTTGCGGCTTCTTGGGATGGGCTTGCTACCTGAAGGCATAAATCACGTAGAAAACGGTATCAAAGTCAAGAAAGAGCTCACAGCATTCTCCAACGGCACCGGAAGTGGCAAAAAGGCAATCTGAATCTCATCCAAGTAATGTTCCTCGCCAATTTCAACTTCTGGAGCGCCATCATCGACCTCTTCCGACACTTCTACGCTGTCAATAAGCTCGCCGCTTTCGCTATAATCTTCAAGATAGTTTTCATAGCCATACTGAATATCAGTTTTGTTATCAGCGACGACTTCTTGGATTCCAAAAAGTTCAAACACAGTGGTAAAATTAAGAATTACAACGACTCCAGTTAATAATAACACAATAGTCTGAACTCTTACTTCATTACCGAAAAACAAAACTTAATCAAACCTGTAATCGTAATATACAAGGCTTCGGCGACCTCTCTAACACGACTTCCATGTTGTCGTTTTCAACTTCTACGAATTACTACTAGCTGACGTTGTCAAGAAAACCAAAAGTACGTTTCTGCTTACACGAGGGAGCTCGCAAATGTTACAATACCCCCTCTAGGCAATGCTAGCCTTGCCAAAAACCCGACCGAAACAAAAACACCACCTGCTTCCGGACGGTCATTGCCGCAACAGAAGCTGAATCAGCAAGCCTTCAACGTTGGGTCATGCACAGCCAAACCTGGAGGCGAGGCGGCGATATTTGAAACTATTTTGATTGTTTTAGTTTTTTCTGCTTCTAAATGGCAGCCATGAATAGGCAGTCGTGGCCGACCGAGCGACATACACTTTACACTTATTGCGAAACGATTTATAGCAATTGTAATGTAACGATCAGTAGAAAGTAGAAATCTGTAATGAATGGAATGAATGTATTAATGAGCATTAGAACTGGTGACTGAAACATCGTCAACTTCGGGAAGTTTGTATGCTTGATCGATTTCATTCAATAGGCGCAGCTTCAAGTCTTGAATCTGGCCGACAACACGTTCCTGGAGGGCATCGACGAGTTCAGCGACATCGTATTTGACGGCTTCGACGTCGTCTTCCGCGAAGGAGTAGTCGCCGGCGGTGAAGGATGAGCTGACAGCGGCTTCAATGAAGGAAGTGAGGTCACCAGCGGCGAGACGGTCATCTGGGGTGTAGATGGACGAGCTGGAGGTCATGTTGGCGTTTTTGGGGGTGACATTGAATTGCTGGAAGTTCAGATCCTGAGTTTTTGGTATTTCCGTACACATGGACGCACACATGCAGTAAAACATAAGTGTGCATACTTGGAAGTCGTAAAATGGAAGCTTACCAAGTGCTTTTCTTTCGGAAACGGCGTCGATTGACGAGACGGCCCACTTGATACATTCTTTGTTGTCGTCGGGGTCACGAATTCGACACGTTTCACGGACTTGGCTGGAGTTTCTTGATTTAGGGGTGTTTGGTCGGCCATTTTCGGGATCTTTTTTGATAGGAATCGACTGTCCGTCAATGGCAAATACAGTTTAGAATTATTTTATGGTAATTTTTTATTGCTTTTTTAATCTACAAAGCCACACAAATGCAAAATCAATACGAAAACATTTCGGGGTTCGATCTCCCAGATCCCTGATTCAACGCATTATCTTCTTCGCTGATTTCCTCCATACTGGCAGCAGCAAATCGTTTTTTCGATGCTTCAACAAGCTCATCCAAAGAAGATTTGATTTCGTTTAAGCTAAAAAGTTGTTGCCTAATCTCGAGCAGTTCAGCTTCTTGTTTCTTTCTGGCTGTCCTTGCCGTATGACTGTGTCCGTCATCGGGCCGAGGTGAAGTCGGTGTTGTCGCGGTTTCAACGTTGTTCGACATCTCCTTTTTCATTGTCTTCTTCGACATTCCGACGTAGTTTACTATCTTCCAGATATCACCACATGATGATTCTTCACGCTTGTCAACACGCTCACAATCATCGTTAGTCTTGAACTTTTTGAAGCCTCTCCAAATCTTTCGACGAAGCTTGGGTGGGAAAAGGATTTCAACATGGTGGATGGTAGCGACTTGGAGGCGGATACGGGTTCTTGTCGCTTTTTCGAGGGTTTTCTCGGTGTCCGAGACCGCCAGACCTACAGATTACTTATTAGAAGTTCGTTGTGTACAATGGACGCCAAAAGTGACTCACCAACGAGGAGATTCATCAAAAAGACTGTCCCAATAAAAAGAAAGAAGAAAAACATAATGTAAGTCAGGGCGTTGTTCTTGCTTCCGATTGTATCGGTGTAATCGAATTCGCCTGTCATCATAACAACAGTCCTTACTGCTGTTGTTAGTAAGTGGGTAAAGCCTCGCTAAAACTTGTTATTATTGAACTCTAATCAGTAAACATTGAGAAAAACTTACTTCTTTTCCCAACAATACATGAAAAGACACAACAAACGGCGCCAAAAACATTAAAAATACCGGCGAGAAACGTATAAAAGATTTACAAGTGTGCCAAACCATTAAAACGTAAACTCCAAATCGAGGCACACGTCGCACATAGTTGATTAGATTGAGCCATACGAAAAAATTTAGTAGCACAATGAATCTCCATTGCCATTGAGTGTCTTGATAGCCGCAAAGTGGCCAGGCTATTGTGGCAGTTAGTCCAGCCAAAACAAAGTCAATAAATCCCTTGAATCTTCCATCGCGGACGGTTTTTGTAGAGCCTAATACGATTTGTAGAAAAATGAAAATCCAGAGATAGTGCTTCCAGCCCTAAAATTTCTGTTAACGCTAAAACTAAACTCAAATGTGTTATTGAGCTGACCTCTGTCAGACAATTTCCGTCTTCCGAGTAGTACTGCATGTCGGACTCGTTCATGACATTTTCCGGTTTGATGTTGACAGTGATTGCTGTTAAGACGCCAACAAATACTGATTGAAAAATCATTACTGAAATGCTTTCATTGCTATTATACTATTTTATGTATGTAAATGGCTTACAGCTGTAATAGAACTTCTTTGTGGCATTCCATTTCATGCTGATGTATGATTCAACTACTGGATGAGTTAGAAGGTCATACTGACGATATTGAAGCATAAGAGTAATTGGATGGTCTTCAAGCAACCTTTGATACGATTTCGACCTAACTACTGCATCTTCTCGTAAATGTGGATCCGTTTTAATGTCGATGTAGGTGTCAAAATTGGCTAAAACTCAAACATGTTGCATAAATGCTACTAACATAAACTCGATCATAAACCCACTATCTGTGTGACATTGCAACGTCGTACAATCCTCATTATTAATATTCGGAATGTAATAGGTGTCGTCCAAAAACATGTAATTATGCGTAAGATCTTGGGAAAACTGAGTTTCAAACATATCCAAAACCTGCTTCACCATGTGAGGCAAGTTTTTAATCAAACTTTGCATTGGACTTAACTCAGGAAATGTACCGGGTTCGGTGGGGACACGTCGTCGAAGGACTTTCAATACATCAGGATGCTCCAAAATGACTTGAACTGCTTCGGCGTTGTGTCTTTCGATGGCCATATCGAGACATGTGTAGTTTCTGTTGTCAACCTGGTCGATTCTGGCATACTCCTTTTTCAGCAACATTCGGAGAATTTTCGGTTGCTTTCTTTTGACAGCTTCGTGGAGGGGGTAAACTTCACGTTTACTACTCTCCTCACTATTGATTTCATCCAGTAGTAACTCAACAACTTCGAGATTTCCGTCGCGAATGGCGATGTCAAGCGGGATTTGGCGTTTTTCTACTTGTGTCATCGGGTCGGCACCATTGGCTAGCAGAACTTGAATCATTTGGACACTGGATCGGGATACTGCCAAGAACAAGGGAGTGGCATTGTTTTTATCAGCTAAATTGATCGAAACTACGCTGGTTCGCAGAAGTCTTCGGGCAATTTCAACACGATCACATCTAGCTGCATTGTGCAATGGTGTTTGGAGGTCGCCGTTTCTGATGTTGATGTTGGTGAAATACGGTAGAATGGCTTTGAAGATGTCCAAATTACCATTAATAGCGGCATAGTGAAGGGTGGTATCACGGAATAGGTCTGGTTGGGTCAACAGACTTGTCAGCAAGGTTCTTAGTTCACCTTTGTGCATGTCTCTGTTGCCATACAGGTATTTGATCGTTTTTACGGCATTCCTTCGAACGGCAATCAGCGCAAGATTCTCACCAACATAGGTCAGTGCCGTCAATTGAGCTCTGTCTTTGACGATCAAATATTTAATGACATCAATGCTATCATAAGCCGCAGCTGCCAATAACGGTGTAAAACCAGCATCGTCCCGTGCTTCTAAATTCGCTGACAGTGCCAAGAGTTGCCGAACCAACGGCACTTGATTAGTTATAGCCGCAAAATGCAACGGTGTCTGCCCACGATTGTCTCGAGTTTCTGTCAACCATCCATTTTGGCACAATAAGGCCACCATTTCCGGATTCTGGCGTTGGGCTGCCAGATGGACCATCAATTCTTCATGTTTGTGATTGTGGTGGGCGACGTGTTGCGACAGCAGGTACTCAGCTGTTTTGATCTTGTTTTCTTCAATCGCTAATCGCAATGCTGCAACCCCGACGATATCTCGCTGACAAACGAAGGCATCACGCTTCGGCGTTGGCACAGCTTCGATCAGTATTTTCAACATTTCAGCGTCATCAGATCCAGAGACTGCGAAATGGAGGACTGTGTTACCATAGGCATCGATCATTTCAGGGTTGGCTTTGTGTTTTAACAAAAGTAGAGCTATTTCTTTCGAATCCGCTTGAGCTGCCATCATTAACGGGGTCATTAATGTAACTCTTTGAACAGCATTGACGTTGGCGCCGCGTTCAAGGAGCTCTTCGACAACTGGCGCATTTCCGGCAAGACAGGCGAAATGTAACGATGTTGTATCGTATTCAAATGGCACATCTACGCATCCATCTTCGGGTTCTAAACAAGCTATGGCTAATCTTTTTGCATCATTCGTCGATCGGAGCGTGTTTTTGAGGCCGCCGAATTGTGCTGCTATGTGAATCGGCCTCAATTGGTCATCACACGGATCTAGCGGGAAGTTTGTAGCTAACGGTTCGCCGTTACTCTGATTTAGCGTGTCAACTGGGGCTAATACGTCGCCGTCATAGCTTTTTGACTTGTAGTTCGGAGCCAATAATTCGACAGCGTGAACAGCACCGCCAAGTGCAGCGAAATGAATTGCCGAACGCTTGAATTCGTCTTCTGATTTCGGATTTCGATGCGGGACCACATTTGTTCCGGGTGGATCGTAGTCGTTGAATGCTTGGTCTTTGTAGTTGACTACGCCTTCGACGTCGTCTTCAAATGCGGCCTAAAGTTTAAACTAACATGCAAATTAAAAAATATTAGTTCAAAACTTACCGTATGTGCCACATTTTTCTCACTCCAGTGCTCCCGCTCACTGTTACCGACGGTTGCGCGGCTTTTCCGGTATCTCACAGTGCTTTCATCTCGGACATTTTCTGCAAAAGTTGGAGTTGTTATGGACGTGAAAATCATCGCCAATTTTGAAGGACATTATAAAAACTAATGTCGCGCAGTAAAACACAACAAAAGATTGCTTATCGATACTTTGGGGACGCCTTTTTTCAGGTTTCATTGAGCAATCTTTAATTCGACGCATAAAAACTGCGTAAAGACAGTCCGCGAGGGTGTCATTATTGTCTTTTGAGGGGTACACAGATCGAAAAAAGATGCATGGAAATCGATTTGATTGTTTTTTCACCTTAAAAGGGCTTACTTTACTTACAAAGAAACAATAACTCACCACAACATGTACCGATATGAAAAAGATCGGTACTAGGTTCTTTGAGGGGACTGCTTTGTTCGATCGAATGCAAATCCTGGTCACGTTCACCACGCCAAGTTCGCGCATTGTGTAAAAACAAGCGTAACTTGTGCATGGCTGGTCTGCAGGAAGCCGTGAACCTATTTGGAGATGCTTTAGCCCATGTTAGGTTGGATGAAAAACGTCGCTGTGATAGCTTTTTGCTCCTTTTTTCGGCTGTCTAAACAAACTCATAACGATAAAACCAGGAAACCAGCACTATTTCTCGAGACAACTCCGCGATAAAATGGGACGTGCATGTTGGGGCTTGTGCAAAGGTATCGAGGTTGTAACCGACGTGTCGTCGTCGACGACGTCCTCCCGGTGACTCACGTTCGTCACTTTATCGGAGCTCTGACCAGTTATGGTTTTGAAAGGGTGCAAAGGTGAAGCAACTTTTCAAAAAAGTACAACTTCCTTTCGAAAAAACGGTTCAACGTCCACTAAAATCCTATAATCCCGCGGTAATCTGACAGATTTCCGATGCGCGTCGATTTTGGTTGCCTGTCAACTTGGATACAAAGTGGATAAAAAGAACCGTGAGCAAAGTCGCCCAAAACAAATACGCTGTCGTCATAGCAATGGACACGTGTGCCGGCAAAACGTGGGTCTACCCTGTCCACCTGAATGACCGCTGTATCCAAATGGAGGAAATACAAAGCACCCATTTTTATAACATACTTCCACTCACCTGCACGATAAAAGGCAATGTTATTAGAGGTTGTGACTCAAGTGGGGTTTTCCAATATTGCAATGACAATTTCTTGGGCCAGATATTTTGTTGACTTTGCAAACAATGCCCATAAAGTACAAAAGTTCATAGATTGGGACGAGTTCATTTACAAACGGCAATAACGTTTATCGTCAAAAAGCAAAATCGAAAGTACAAAGATTATTAAAAATTTTTCAAAAAACCTACAATGACTAGGTAGGAATATTTTGTAGTATAAGTATGTTTTTTGTTATGAATATTGCAATGAAACAGATTATCGTCGAAAGAATGGCATTAAACTTGTTTTAATCAGTTTTTAAACGCTGATTATCATAAGTATGAAAAGTTCCTTCGCAAGTAAACGTCACTCTATCGTTGGTAATTCCTCCGATGCGTCGAAGTTCTTCATGTGAGTTAAATTTCGAAAAGGCGAGTTTGGTTTCCTTTTCGACAAGCATGTTGAATTCTTCTACAATTTAAGTTTAAAACTAACGTCTACATTTAACAATAGAACAATTTTTGAATGGAATTCCATCGATCTTAATCACGCCGTTCAGAGTGACCGTTGTTGTTTCGGACATCAAAGTTTCAATGCTCAAACTAACATATCCATTGACGCTGAATCACCGGAAGGGTAGTAGAGAAGCCGTTATTGATGTTTATCGGATCCGATGACAAACTTAACATTCATTTTTACAGAACTGTTTGCTTATCTTTACAAACACATTGAAATTTTGTTAATAAATGTGCAGTTTTGTGACTTTTTCATGGAATTTTGCCGATCACGGGCAGAGTTTTTTTTATTTCCAACACTCAAATAAACACAATCGACGCCTCTGGCAGTATTCTGTACCGTGCCAGCGCAAAAACGCTGCAAAATAGGGTAAATAAGGCAAAAACAACCGATTTAGTGAGCTGAATTTCGAGTACCAGAACCTAAAAAGTGCAACTGTCGCACTTTTTTGCTTCTGGTACATGAAATTCAGCGGCACAAAAACGCCAGTTTGATTGTTTTGACGGCAAAATCAACGGATTTGTGACCCTCAGAGCTTACTGAACATGAAGCAAATGTAAAACTATAGAAAACTTTGGAATTCAGTGGAATTCGGCGGAATTTTGCCGGTTTTTTGGCAGATTTCAGTCGTTTTTAAGCGCACTTTTACGCGTAAAACGTTGAATTTGGAATCAGCTACTCCGCTGACTTTAACTTTCACAAAACTGAGTGCAAACCTTTACAAAATCATTGAAATTTTGTCAAAAATGTGCAATTTTATGAAAATTTTGCTCATCCTGGGCGGAATTTTCCTTCTACGACCCATATTAACACAATCGATGCCCCTGGCAATTCCCTAGACCGTGCTAGCATCAAAACGCTGCAGAATGGTGTATTTAAGGCAAAAACTTGCAATTTAGCCAGCTGAATTTCGAGTACCAGAACCCAAAAAGTGCAACTGTCGCACTTGTTTGCTTCTGGTACATAAATTTCAGCACCTGAATATCGCCAATTTGACAGTTTTAACAGCAAACTTGACTGGTTTGGAACCCCTAGAGCTCACTTAAAATAATGCAAAGGCAAAACTATAAAAAACTTTGGAATTTCGTGAAATTCTTCGGAATTTTGTCAGTTTTTGGCGGATTTTAGTCATTCTTGAGTGCATTTACACATCGAAACGCTGAATAAAGAACAAATAACACCGCTAACAATAACTTTAAGCAAACTGAGTTCAAATCATCATAAAAACAATGAAACTAAGTCAGAAATGTACAATTTTATGACTTTTTAAAACGGATTTTGCCGATCCTGGGCGGCGTTTTTTATTTCAACCACCCCAGTTAACATAATCGATGCCTTTGTCCACTGTCTGTACCGTTCCAGCATCAAAACGCTGCAGAACAGGGTAAATAAGGCAAAAACAAGCAATTTAGTGAGCTGAATTTCGAGTACCAGAACGTAAAAAGTGCAACGGTCACACCTTTTTGCTTCTGTTACATAAAATTAAGCACAATAAAACCGCCAAATTAACAGTTTAAACAGCAAACTCAGCGGATTTGGAACCCCTAGACCTCACTTAAGATGATGCAAACAGAAAACTTAATAAAACTTTAGAATTCAATGGAATTCTTCGGAACTTTGCTAGTTTTTGGCAAATTTTAGTCATTTTTGAGTGCATTTACACAGTGAAAACGCTGAATTTACAAAAAAAACACCGTTAACTTCTCACTTTCACAGAATTGGTTGCTATTCTTTATAAAAATACTGAAGTTTTGTCAAAAATGTGCCAATTTGTAAGAATTTTGCCACTCCTGGGCGGAATTTTTTATTTCCACGATCATAGTTAACACAAACGATGCCTCTAGAAACTGCCTGCATCAAACCACTGCAAATTGGATTAACTAAGGGAAAAAAACGAGCAATTTAGCGAGCTGAATTTTGAGTACCAGAACCCAAAACCTGCAACTGTCGCACCTTTTTGCTTCTGGTACATGAAATTCAGCACCCTATTATCGGCAGTAAGGCAGTTTAACCAGTACACTCAACGGATTCAAAACCCTTATATCTTACTTAAAACGATGCGAATGCAAATCCACATTTTTTTATTTGAATTGGTGCTGCATTGGTTAGGAAACTGTGAAACCAAAAAGGAAAGATTTTTAGATGTGTCAATATTTAGAAAAAAATCGAAGAGAAAGCACATTACTGGGTACATACATCGACTGCCAGACATTCGTTATCACTGTTTTTCCACCTTTGGACAATATCTGTTGATGTTTTAGTACGACTTTACCATAAAAGAAGAAGCATGATCACTTGACATCGAACTGTTATGCACTTTTTGTGGGCATGAATCACACTCTTAATTGTAAAAAGGTCACATGAATCATATTTTTTACAAAAGCTAATTAAAAAAATGTTACTTAAAAACTTAAATTTAACACATTTCCGATAACTTTCCCACTCATAATAGCCCTTATCGTTGCGATCTGATATCAAACTTCTAACCGATCACCGAGCCGGGTGTCCTCTTTGACCTTGTCGGTATGCCTCTGAGGAACTACCAAAGTCGGCTTGTCACTTCGAATTGAAATAAGACCAATCACACCGCTAAAGTTAAGTGTTCTTTCGAGCATCAATAATATGCAAACTCCCTCTGATCGCCGTCACGGTCTGCAAGCAAAAAACAAATGAGCCTCATTTCACGTAGACGTGAAAACGACAAAATTATTTGTTTAAAACGATCAGCTGTAATAGGTTTGACGCTTCCGTCGTGTCAGAAACATGCACCCCGAAAACTCCAAAAAGAGTCTGAAAAGTCTCGAATTCGACCTTACAGTACCCCTGGATGAGGAAGAAGTCGAGGAAGCCGGACCCGTGTTCAATAAGGTCAGCCCCGTCCAGCACCTGAAGCAACTGAAGCATATCGCTTTGCTAGGTGGGCCATGGTTGATTGCTATGCCGTTGTTGCGGAGTTATGGACATGTGAGTTTGGCATTATTGGTTGGATTATTGAAAACTGTTTCAGGAAACACGATGCGCGGGCTGTCTGATCATCATGGCAGCGTATTGGATCACGGAAGTCATCCCATTACCGGTGACTGCGCTTTTGCCGATGATTTTGTTCCCCATTTTGGGGATATTGCCATCGACTGCGGTTGCAAAGGCTTTTATCAATGTAAATTTTGGCATTTTGAGATAACTTATTACTAAACTGCTTCAGGAAGTCACATTTCTCTTCATCGGAGGCTTGGTCGTCGCGATTGCCGTCGAAAAATGCGGTCTTCACGAGCGCATTGCCTTTGCTGTGTTGAGTCTAGTCGGATCTAGCCCCAAATGGATCATGCTCGGATTCATGGTTGTCACAGCAATTCTAAGCGCCTTTGTAAGCAATGCTGCTACCACGGCCATGATGATTCCGGTCAGTCAAGCGGTGATAACACAGCTTTTCAAGTGTTATCGGTTAAGGGATAAGGCTATGGGGGTCCATCATGAGCTGCTCAATGAGTGAGTTAAAGTTTTTGGAAATTTGGAACAGGTTTGAGGAAATGGACAACTTCAGAGCTGATGAAAAAAAGAAAATGCTTCCATCAGAAAAGCGCATGGCCAAGGGCCTTGTAATGTGCATCTGTTTCGCAGCTAATATTGGTGGCATCGGCACCATTACAGGAACCACACCGAATATGGTTCTTATCGGGCAGCTTGGGACGTGAGTTTATGACAAAATGCCATTTTAATAACGTATTCGTGACAAAATCAGCATTGTTACGCATGCGTTACTCAAACTAACGCGTTGGAAATTGTGTTACGCATGCGTTACAAAACCCTAAAAAGTCGATAACAGTGTTATCCTTTCGTTAGACATTACCAAAACTGACCCTTTCGTAAGAATGCCGTAAAGACTGCCTAGGTTACAGTCTCTACCCCGCCGTCGACACCGGCATCAACTACATCACTTGGATGATCTTCTGTTTCCCGCTCATGATCCTCTGCCTCCTGATCTCCTGGGTCGTCCTCTACTTCCTTTTCCTCCACAATGGCCCTCCCGCTGCCGATGAAGTCACTGAATACGTCAAATCTCGCTATGCTGCCCTCCCTGGCATCTCATTTGCAGAATCGTCCGTCGCTGCCTGTTTTACCCTTTTACTAACCCTCTGGATTCTGCCCCAAGTCGTGCCATCTCTCTTTTCAAACTTTGAACATGAAAGCTTCACCGATGCCACGAGTGCTGTCATCGTAGCCATCCTGTTGTTCATGTTACCCGCCAACATGCCTTCAATCAGTGAATTCTTCAAAAAAGAAGCCAAAAAACCGAAGAAAAACTATGCCAGACTGCTCGATTGGCCCACCATGGAGCGAGAGTTTCCATGGGGCGTCTTGCTTTTGCTCTGTGGTGGATTCGCTCTGGCTGCTGGCGTTAAGGAATCAGGTTTATCAGAATACCTGGGTCGAAAGATGGCCCATATCGCCGAAATGCCATTGACTGCCGTCCAAGCCATTTGCATGTGCATGACGATAATTGTGACCAACATTTGTTCGAATACTGTAACTGTTAGCATCTTTTTACCGGTATTGGCGACGCTGGCCGAGGAAGCCCAATTACATCCGATCGAACTGATGTTACCGATGACCTTGACGTGCTCATTTGCGTTCATGTTGCCAGTGGCGACGGCACCCAATGCGATTGCTTTCGACAGCGGAATGTTTACTGTTTACGACATGGCAAGTTTCACGTACTTCACGCAACTTTGATCAGATTGTCCATACATGCAGTCATGTTTGACGCAAAACATAAGTGTCAGTCACACTAATCAAAATTGAGGATGAACTTTGAGGGTTCAAAGCCATTTTTGTTTAGAGTTTTTCCACAAGCTCAGATTGTAAAATCAAGCAAGGTTTATAAATCAGAGCTCGTGGATAAACGCATAACAAAATCAGCTTTGAACTCTCAAAGTAGCATCCTCAATTTTAATTAGTGTGACTGACACTTTTATTTTACCTCAATCATATTCAAATTTTAAGATATTAGCAAAACTGTTATTTTAATTTCTACTAATCGATAATTTTAGATCGTTGCCGGCTTCTTCGTCACAATAACAACCTGTACAACAGTGGCAGCGTACATGTCATGCTTTGGAGACCTTGTTTTCGGCCTTCATCCTGAGGACTTCTGGAATGCAACCCATATCGACAACATTGGCGTCTTACAGACATCAGTAAACTAATAAAGAGCATTTCGTTGAAAATACTATAATAGGATTGACTTTTTTCGAGAAATTATATATAAAACTGATTGAATTAGCATTGAAATAAATCGATGATGACAAAACTGATCAATTTTGACAAACGTGGTCTACCCGTTAGTCCCCTTTGCCCGATATAGCTAAACAAACATTGCTGACAGCTAACGGTTCTGTAAAAGTACACGTAGCTCGGTCAGTCGATTGAGTTAGAACTGACTTTGATGAGTTGAAAACTGAGTTTGTCATCAAATATTTTGAACCGTCAAAAATCGACTATTTTACGTCAAATTGTACTCTCTTTTGTTACAAAAGTTGTCAGTGACAGGTTGGGCACCGTTTAAGACCAAAGTTAAAGGATTTCAACGGAAATGACGTCATCAAAATCCGGAAACAACGTCGTCACTCTCGCCTCACTTTGCACAACATTGCATCGTTTCTTGGCTAAGTGCGCTGAACGTCGAGGGGCTGGCCACGCTCAAAATTGACTCAAAACTGCAACTCGATTTCACAAACCGACTTTTTACCATTTTTGAAGTTTTTATTGATATTTATTTTCACGTAAAACCAATCCAGTCGTTTTCCCCGTGCCCGATAATCCCATTGATATCAAATTTATCCCATTTTTACGTAGAAATCATCCCCTTTTTACGGTTTGAAAAACGTGACGCAATCTGGCCTAAATTGCTTCCTTCCAACGTCGCGACGCTTCCATATCCTTTTCAAGCCCTATCTACTTTCAGTCATGGTGTTGGATATTGATCTATTCCGTGTTTCGAAGGGCGGCAACCCGGATGTGATCCGAAAGTCGCAGAAAGACAGGTATGCCGATGTCACCCTCGTTGACAAGGTTATCAGCCTTGATGAGGCCTGGGTAAAAGGTTTGTTTTATATATATTTCTTTGCTTTCATCCTTCTTACCGTTTAATCTCTTGTAGGCAAGTATGAGCTCGACCAGTGGAACCGCATGCGCAACGTATTCAACAAGGCCATCGGCGAGAAGATGAAGAAGAAGGAGGACCAAGGCACCGATGAAACCGTCCCCGATGACTTGGCTGCCAAGCTGGCTAGCGTCACTCTCGATGATCTGCGACCATTGAAGATTGTCCAGCTCAAGGCTGCCCGTGTCCTCGTCGAGGAGAACATCGCCAAGACGGAGGCCGCTGTCAGCCAGCTCGATGCCGAGCGCACTACCAATTTGGCTCTTATTGGCAACATTCTTCACGAATCGGTGCCCATCAGCGATAATGAAGACAACAACAGGGTGGAACGCACCTTCGGCGACATCAACAGCAGGAAAAAGTATTCCCACGTCGATCTTGTCGTTATGGTTGACGGTTTCGATGGCGAGCGCGGTACTGCCGTTGCCGGTGGCCGTGGATACTTCTTGAAGGGCCCTCTGGTTTTCCTGGAGCAGGCTTGCGTCCAACTCGCTCTCCGAATTCTGGCAACGAAGGGCTTCACGCCGCTGTATACGCCGTTTTTCATGCGGAAGGATGTCATGCAGGAGGTGGCACAGTTGAACCAGTTTGACGAGGAGTTGTACAAGGTTAGTTTCATTTTGGGCATATTTTTTATATATAAATTCCCTTCCAGGTCAGCGGCAAAGGCTCTGAAGTCGCCGGCGATGAAACCGTCGACGAGAAGTACCTCATCGCCACCAGCGAACAGCCCATCGCTGCCTTCCATCGCAATGAATGGCTCAACCCCGCCGATCTGCCCATCAAGTACGCTGGTCTTTCGACTTGCTTCCGCCAGGAGGTTGGTAGCCATGGCCGTGATACTCGTGGCATCTTCCGTGTGCATCAGTTTGAGAAGGTTGAACAGTTTGTGCTGTGCTCGCCGCTGGAGAATGAGTCGTGGAAGCATTTTGATGAGGTAAGCGACCCCCTTTAATCTTCTTTCAAAGCTTAGACGTTTTTTCAGATGATCGCCAATGCCGAGGAATACTGCCAAGCGCTAGAACTCCCGTACCAAGTCGTCGCCATCGTCTCCGGCGAGCTCAACAACGCCGCCGCCAAGAAGCTCGATCTTGAAGCCTGGTTCCCGGGCAGCGCTGCCTATCGGGAGCTCGTTTCGTGCTCGAATTGCTTGGAATACCAGGCTCGTAGCTTGAAGGTTCGCTATGGTCAGACCAAGAAGCTCAATGAAAACGTAAGTCATCCTTCTATCCACCCACAACTTTTTCAAATTGCGATTTTAGGTCAGCTACGTCCACATGCTCAACGCCACAATGTGTGCCACGACCCGTGTCATGTGCGCGATCCTAGAAAACAACCAAACCGAAGACGGTATCACCGTCCCTGCCGCTCTGAAGGACTTCATGCCGCCGCAGTACAAGGAAAAGATCCCCTTCGTGAAGCCGGCTCCCATCGACGAGGAAAACAAGAAAAAGAATAAGGCTGCCGCGAAATGATTTCCCACCTCCATTCGAGCTTTGTTTGTTTTAATTTTCCATCTATCTAAAAAGTTGTTAAATCCCGTGTTTGGGATCTCGTTAAGCTATTGCTTCTAATGCGTATCTAAGTCTTCAATTTGTTTCGATTCCATCTGATGTAAGCCTTTTTTCGGGTGCAATTCGCCCCATACCCAACTTTATGACTGACTGTTTGTTTCAAAAAGTTTTGCGAGTTTGGATTTCGAATAAAAAACGCCGAAAAATAAGTTGTAAACTCGGAAATGGACTAGATGTCGTCCTTGCCTTTTATGGGTTTTTGCACGAACGGCGATTCGGCCAATCCCAGGGGGCCGGTTGGTTGTCATCCGAAACTGCGGGAGCTTGTCATAGATGTCGGCCTTCGGGGTGTCAGTCATAAACAGTGATCGGCAAATGGCTGTGGCTGGCTGATAAAAAGTCTCAAAATAACAACCCACATGTGTTTAGGCCTGAAGTTGGTTATTTAATTTGCGACGGTCCCGAGAAGTTGGTCCTGCCATGCCTGTTTAGGTCCAACTCGGTTTAACCGACCGTACCCCCCACGTGTTACATGATAAATGTCGCTCGCCTGTGTATAAATAACCCATCCACGCTTATCCCCATTCATCTTCGCCGAGACAGACGAGTTGGTTTTTGCTTGCCTCAGGGCCTATGAATGGCCACAAGGAGAGGCGCTTAGTAAGTGGCATTTCAAATTTGCAAACAAAAAGGCCCCCTCCAAAACACGGAACTTTTATTACAACAATTTTTACATCCAATGATCTTTGAAGTTGTTTCAATTATAGCCCAAATTGCCAACGGCATGATGCCACTTTTATGAGTTCACCACCCCGAAAATACATCTGTCACAGTGCCACACTTTCTAAGTATAACTTTTTAAGGCCACCGCCAAGACTTCCGACCCGCATCATTTTTTTGGCAGTCCTGCCTTGTCCTTTGCTGTCATATTTACGCACCTACAGTACCTAACCTACGCTTAAACACGCATATTTGATTAAGGAAAGCACACTTTTCCAATGTTGCCCCACGTTTTACGCATCTTTTTATGGATGCAAATGCGGTCTGACATCTCTACCCATGCAAACATCCGTATTTTGCCAGCCATCTCCGTCTTTTAGCATATTGGAATTTCAATTTCATGCTTTAACAAAGTTGCGTTAGTTTTGACACCCGCTTAAAAAGTTGTGTTTTTGCATTGACGGTTTCACGTTTTGAGCCCCGCGACTTCCGTGTCCATGCATGTACAATTACTTGAGTATGTCCTTTTTATCCAGGAGGAGAGACTAATTTGAAATCTTGTGTTAATGTGTAAAAGTAGACGTAAAAACTTACTTAGGACTTTTGTTAGTACATTTGTATTGGCAATGCATCTGTCTAAAAGTCTGAAAAAGTGCATTTTCACAACTTCCGGATCTTTGTTTATGAAACCCATTGGAACGTTGTTCGTGTTTAACATTGTTAACAATGTCCGAATTTGTTCGTAGTGAAGTGTTTGCACATACTTTTCATTGAACGGAAGCACAGGCCCTTCCTTGGTCAGTTTTTATATTTGCACATGGCATTGTCCAATGTTATGATGAATTTATTTTGACAGGTCTACGTTTCTTACGTCAGCCTTTTTGAATTAGAATGAATAAGGCGAAGGTTTATTTGTTTGGTGTTACTGTTTTGACCGGGTTGTTGATATTTTGAGTGGGTAAAATGCGTCTGTAGATCTTCTGCGATAGATAAATTACTCAAGGATGTCATGACTGCATGCAGGCATGCAAAGTCAAGTCAAACAAAGACAAATATTTGCTCCAAAATCTTGCACTTTTAATTAGATCACGCAAAAATGCACCTACACAGTCATCAACAGGCTTATAAACCTTTGTAAATTAGGTTTTTAGCGCTTTTACGGTGTTTTGGGGTCTTGACACGAATTTCCACAAACACGTTTTTAAGCTATATTTGGACATTTTATGCTTTTATTTGATTTGCTAACTCATTGTTATTTGATTTCCCTCATGTAATTGCACTTTTATTAAATTTTAGCCGTTTTTGGTCCCGCCACGAAAGTTATAAAAACGCTTTTTTTCTATTGCAAACATGTTTTTTGACCTTTAAATTGATTTGACAGCCAATTATGATTAGAATTTGTTCAATTTAAACGAACTTTGGTTTCATTAAGTGTAAATTTAACACTTTCGTGTCGGGACCACTTTTGCCCTTCCAAACTAAATAGACACTTTTTCCACAGAAATATCATTGTTTCCGGGTTCACCCGTCGGTAACTATATCTGTCGACATATTTTCTTAATTGCAATGACCGCAAGAAGCCGTCTGCAGAATTGCCAAGAAGAGCCGCTGCGCAGGAATGTGTTGTCTTTTGCAGACATTGACATTCTGACTGATCCAATTGACGTCATTTGACTTGTCTCCGAAATTTTGCGTCCTTTTAAAGTATGCACGGCAAAATTGCAAATGCAAAATTTGAAAGAAGTACTCTTGCGGATCATTGCTCGATAAACCTGTCAATGGCACTGCTCCACGAACTTGGGGGTTGAGTTTTAATCGGAATTTGGGTGTCTCAATTGTTTGAAGTTGCAAATGGAAAAAAGTACTACAGTTTATTTATCCCTAAATGCCAGTTTCTTTCAAAGTGTTAATAAGAACAAGGACAATGGTGTCACAAATATACGTAATGCGCCCTTCTTGTGCTTTTGGCCAACTTTGTATGACACTGTTTCACTTTTTCGGTCATAGATTCTAATTCTACGTGCACCGCGAGCTGATAAGACAAATCCATGACTTTGCACGGGGCTTGTAATATCAGTTGTATTGAAAAAAAGGAAGTTTTCGTGGAACTGGGTCATACATTTCGAAGACAATGGAAACTATTTTCAGTGTTTTGGGGGCAAAGACGTGTTTCTCGGCCCTTGAACTTTGACTGAATAGACCCCCAAAATGCAGACAATTGACTAATCCACTAATGCGTTCGGCTAATAAGCCTGCGCCATGCTTTTGTGGTGCTAAACCGGGTTCGTCGCGTCGATTTACTCACCTCTGACTGGTAACTGACGTCGAAATGACATGTCAACACGTCAAGCACCCGATTTCTTAAGCCGTTCGTGTCGTGTTAGTCCTTTGGCGCGTCCCGCTAATTGCCGTATGTACCCAAATTTGGCCAGTGGCCCGCTCTTCTCTCCCCTTCGGGATGGGGCATGCTTATCTGTTTGTTGTAAGTAGTAATTGCGGCACATCTGTCTCGGGGGTTACATTAGGGGTGTTGAAGTCAAGTCAGCTGCAGGGTAGGCATGGTCAACTTTTATCTTTAGAGTTGACGAAAAGGGCGTAGAGCGCAAGTTGAATACACTTTTCGAATGTAGACGCCTGTTTTTGACCTTCAATCTGTCTTTCTTACACTTAAAAAAGGGATTGACGGCAAAATCCGCTCAAAATACCGTAATCCAGCCTCCAAATTTCTGATTTGTTGACACCCACAAGTGCTGTCAACAACCTACTTGACGTTTTATCCAACTTTGTTTGCGTGTTTGCCAACAACTTTCTCAGTATTGAAACAAATTACAATCCGCGTCGAAACAGGATGCCTACCCACGCTGAAGGGCCGCCCGGACACTCATGAACTTTACACTTGCTTTCAATTTTTCAATATCTCTGACCAAAGTTAATTCCATACATGTACCATGCCAATATTAATCCAAATTGGCCCCAATTCGAGTAAATATATTCCATACTCTGATTCGACGTAACCAAATTTACTCATAACTGACTAATTCCAATTCGCACCACCTGCCACTTCCTTATCATGATAAATACATATTATAATATTACAAAACTACCAAAAGCCCACTCCCCTAGGGCTCCCAGAAAAAGCATGACTTCCTTGGCCCTGCCTTACGTGATATCCGAGAATATCCGCCTCCAGCCCTATCACTTTTAAAACCAAATTTGTGGATAAAAAACAAGACTATGGTCGTGTGTAATTAACTTAAGCATGAAATATTGCGTCCCAGATTGGTTAGCGGACGGTTCCTAATGGCCTTTGGGGGTTGGTCGAGCTTTGCTGGATATTGTCGACAAAGCACATGTGGCATTCTGGGTGGAAGCTGGGCTTTGTTTTTGGGTTGTGTGTTTTATCGATGGTAATGTAGTTTGATTTGGGCACTTTTTGGGGGTTGATTAAATGACTTTTCTGATGTCTGTTTAGGTTTCTAAACAATGTCTTGTGACTTTTTTTGGCTCTTGTTGACAATTTCGACGTTTTTGTGACTTTTTTCGTTAAAATTTAAAGTTTTTAGTGACTTTTTTTTGCAAGTTTCTAAAAAAAAGTATATTTTATCACTTCCAAACATCCATAGCTCTTCATAGCTACACCCAAAGCCCAAATTACACTTAACCTAATCCAATGATCTCCCCATGAATTGATGAATGGCCATTACCGTAGAAGCTATGACTAATTTTGTTACACTCTAAGTTAGTTTCTCCGAATCTCACAATGAACTCTTGACTCATGCCATAACCGCTTCCTTGATTAAACTATCCATGTTCATTGTACAATACAAACAATTCTTTTGTATTTGTAGTTTTTGTTTCCATAAAGTGCTCATAATGCATTTTTAATGTCTACACAACCCACTTCCCTCACAATTCCTACAAGGTCAGCTTAATTTCCATCTTTTCACCCTCAACTTTTTCGTTTTGCATACATTGAACAATAACATCCTTATTGGCCATACAAACCATATCCATGTTTTCCTTTTGCCATCTTTGATCGTTCTAAAACAATTTTTCATGAATGATTGAGAACATCGATGATTTTAACATTTCAAACATCAGCTTTTTCCATTCAGTGATAAAATGTCTAAACTGACGGTATTAATTTAATTTATTGTATTACAAACTTAACAAATTAGAAAAAGAACAGACAGTCATAAACTTTTTCACCCATGTCAGTTTCTTGTAAAACATGTTTATTCGAAAAACTATTTTTTATTTCGCGTGCACATGTAACAAGTATTTTCCAAAATTTGACGCGGTTCTATTGCTTTCAATGAAAATTCAAAGAATAACTTCAAAAAGGGCGTGAGACAGGGGTAAACCGTCGTCACAGTTGTTTTCAATTTGAGCAATTTTTGTAAATTGGTCAATGTTTCATTGGTCTTTATTCAAAAAATGGAAAATGTCCTCCATGAGAAGCGTTAGGGTGACACAAATGTGTTCATTATACTCTTATTATTGTATTTTAGCTTCCATTTTTTCAATGGTTGGTTCCTTGTGTGAATGGTTCGTTTACATTAGGCGTTTCCATTCATAAATTGTAATTGTATAAAATGTATCATGATGGCGTAATTTTTGTTGTGGGCAGTCATTTTTCATCAGGGTATCACTAGCTGTCACATTAGAAACCTTTGAAATGGAATGGCGGCCGATTTGTTGACGGGGATCTTTACGACGGCTACTTGATGGTGGTGCTCATTTTTTTCGGCCATTATTTTGCTTGCACTCAAACACAGCGATGAATGAGTCAATAACGGCCGAAACAACGACGAAGGGAGATGAGATGATCGGTTGGATTGACGTGTTGGCACTGATCAACACTTTTCACCTTTGAAATGTTAAATTTTTGGGTTTGAATGTTTTTAAAGTTGAAAGTTTGAGTTGAAATGTCAAAGTTGACGACAATCTTCACCTTTCTATTTATAAATCGGCTAAAAAAGCGTAAAACAAATCTTCACCCCCACAAAGCTGCATATCTTATGCCAACAGCCATCTCTCCCATCACCATTACCACCCCTTTTCAACTGGCCGCGATGCGATTGCTATTGCAGCCGCAGGATTTCACAGGATGGGCTCCGATCTATCACATGCGGGCTATTTTGTGATTTCCGTCCAAGTTCCTCAGGTTCCGGCTCCCCTCAATTTGAGGAGGAACGTTTACGTAGGCTATTCATTTTTTCTAGACTTTAAAGTTGGTGTTTAACGACGCACCAAATCTCCCTTTATCCATCAAATTCTTTTTCCTTCCTTCAGCTGTCTTAAGCCTCTAACACTTAGCGCCGTGCCAAGAACTTGAGTAAATTCCTAAATCATTTTCCATTCTTGAAACTAAACTATGTAGCTCCCAGGGCTCGGTCCATGTCAGCATTCTATAGACATCTCAGACCCCTTTGGCGTATCATAAAAGCAATTCAAATGTCTCTGTAGACAGAGTCCACTCGCATCAGTTCCTACGAAAAAAGCGACGCAAATGTCGGCAGGTGGTTTCGGTTTGGTTTTAAAAATAAAGAGAATAAATGTCAATGATAAATGTCTTGTTTTTTCGTCATGGTGAATTGTGTAACCCGTGTTTTTGTGGTTTTAATTGTGAAAAAAGTGATAAAAACGCTGCTTTATCGCGTGATGATGATCCAATCAAGCATTGTTTTGTTTTGCGTGTTCTTTGAAAAAATTAATTCCAACTTCAGCTATGTCGGTGCCATCGTCATCAGCTTTTTGAAGGATTCATTTGGCACCCCTTGTTTTTATTACTTTGCGAATAGTTCGCCCCCAGTCTGATTACTTTGTCCGAAGGGACAACTTATGTGTTTTCACGATGTCGGACGCTTCAGCCTCGTCGGCGGTACCTATATTGTTTTAGGGCAAGCAGGGAGCTGGTTCGAGTGAACTGCTAACAGTTTTTAGCAGTTCCGACCAAAGCATCACACCACAAATCGGTCTTCGTCGTCATCGAAATTAAAAGCCGTCTGTTTTTTAATCGTTTTCATCTTTTTGGGCAGTTCTTCGCCACATTGCAATGCTACTTTAAAATGTTGTTGAAATAGGCAAAGCTGATGGAGCATGGAAAAACCTACATCAACTTTGCAATTACCGATTAACTCCGATGATCACTGCTCAATTTTTCCCACTTAGTTATTCATAGCTTCGTAGTTTCATCGCGTAGTGTTATTGGAACGTCTTTTGTCAGCTGCACGAGGTCCTGCCCTACTCCCGCTAACGGATATTGGCCAGGAAGTTCGCGCCTTCCGATAGCGTGGATGAGGCGTTATTTTGTTAACTTTTGCGCTTTTGAAGAAGGTTGTTGTTTTTATTTATGGTTGAAAGGGCTGTTTTTATAACAATACGTTAAGTTTTAGTCAAAATATGGGTGTTTAGCAATTCAGACACCGGTGTTTATCATTGTAGACACCTATAAATGAGCGCTTTTTGCCAATTTAATGTTTAAAATGTGTAATTTTATGGTTTATTTTGTCAAAGTATTGTCGTTTTTCATTCCATACACCCATCCCTATCCAAAGTCCCGCCGTTTTGCATGTTCCAAAAGTCCAAAAACCCACTTCCAACCTCCCGAATCCCGAATGACGTATCTTCCGTCTGCTCCATCTATAAAATTCCCCCTTTTGCGTGACCTTCCAAGCTACTGCCTGTCCCGTTATTTTCCGAAATCCTCTCCCGATTCCGCGCCATCCCGCGTTTGTTGTGACCATTGTGTCCTAAAATTACATTAGTTTCGGCCTTTCACCAACATAAACCGCCAAATTAGTTTGACAGTGAAGCAAGTACGGCATTTGTTGCATCACAATGTCAGGAATTCTGGACTTTTTCGACTCGTAAATCTTGTAGAATGTACAGAAGTCGTAACAGTTTCACTTTTTTACTTTTTTTTACTTTATTAATCATAAAAACTCTACCCTAAAATGTCTAAATATACCTGTGTAACAACGTTTGGGTAAAAAAAACACAGATGTTATTTACAACTGATATTGGTAATCTAAATGCTTATTATAGGTGTCTATTTATTTTTCTCTATTTTTGCATGCTGTTTTTGCCATTGAATTCCACCCCCATGTGACTTTATTTTTTTACGTCAAGTAAACTGCAGATGGAACCTGATATGAGATGAATTTTGGCTTTTGGGGACTTTTTGGAGGTGAATTGAAAGTGCGAACTAAATTTTGGAAGGTTTTGAATGGTCTTGAATGGCCTCGGCGTGCAGGTTTGAAAGTTTTTATTAGCAAGTTTTGTGTTGTTTCAATGTTTTTTAAACTTTTTATCAAAATTAAAACCTTATGTTTTTGTCATTTTGAAAGCACTTTGCATAAGTATGAATTTTTCATCCCGTCATGTTCGTCAATTTGCATACTAAATAACTTCATAGGCAAACTTATGCCAAGAAAGTCAGCAGCACCCTATCTATGTCGTTTTCGTTTTCTTTGCCCTTTTTCACTTGTAGTTACGTATTTTTTCCCAGTGTGAAATCACTGTTATTTGCACCTTTCAACCCTAGGCTAGCTTGCTGGCTGGCCATTCAGAGAATACTTACAACCAACGTTTAAAGCTTACTGTATGGAAAAAAGTTGGAAGTATTTATGGCAATTTAATATCAATCACGACAGTTTCTGCAAAACTTTTCCTTTCCTAGTGTTTCCTTGCATCAAGATTGAAATATAATGTGTTCATGGGGTTGCAGGACGGCAATTTTTGTTGGTTCTTCTGGCTCAAATTTGTTTGAATGCCTTTACTTTTTGCTGGTTGTCGTGGCACTATACTGGCACACGGTCAAGTACCACCTCCTTTCCTGGATTAGTGGGTGTTCGTAGAGGGCATACTTGCTTGATTGATGGCTCACATAACGGCAGGGTGTGAGTGGGGCGACCTTCTTGAAAATGGGAGTTAAGTTGACGTTTTTTGAGGGTTTTGAAGTTTCGGAATCTATTTGGTGGTTTGATGTTTGCTTGTTTCGTGATTTGGTGACCACTTTGACCAGTTATATCATTGATGATGTTTAAAAGTTACGCATAGTCATCTGATTCATCATCAAACTCATTTCAAATTCGTCTGCGCGAAGTGTTAAACCTCAGGGTGTGTCAGAAACGCCGTCTGTCACCCTGCGATACCCATCCCATACAAGTCCATTCATTATTCCGCCGCATCTCCATGTGACCCTTCAATTTTTATTTCACTATTTTGACAGGGCGTAAACTAAACCATTTTTGTTGTCATCGGGCAAGATGCCATTGGACTTCTCTTGAAAGGGTGGTCGACTCGTATTCCGTGGACTCAGAAGCGATAAAGGCATGTTTTTACCCTTTTACCTTCAACTTGAAAGAAGTCAGTCCCGAAGCGTCTTCGAGACGACAGCGTGTCACTGACACATGGGGGTTCCCACTTGACTTCTCTGAATCGAGGCGACGACGACAGCCTCGGGGCTTCTGAAGTGAGTGCGCAGTGAGACCGTTGTACTTGTCGTTTTTGCTTTTTTTCGTGGAATTTTCGTACATGCCATTAGCATTTCGATGCAAACTTGTTAAAAGGAGTTTCATTCATTCACTTTTTCGGTTATTTAAAAATTCAACACGCTTTTCTGACAGTTTTCGGTTATCAAAAAGTTTCAAACTACCAAACCGATGATCATGTTCGATTACACATTCACCGTCACCCTGTCTGCAACTTCCAAAAGTTCTCCGAACACTAACTTTTCACAATTCATTTGCAAATGCACTTTTTCAATGTGTTACTTTGTAGCCCGCGATTCCCCGGATTCATTCTTTTTCTCAGACCTCATGGAACGCGTCCCTTAACATTGTTTGATTATGTGCATGCCAACCCATCAGGTGCGTGCCCATCCCAACGACGTCGAACAGTTTGAGTTTTTTTTCAAACAAAAACTCGATGAAAAGCCCCAGATGGCGACGCCCCATAATAAAAGTTCATCATCAGCACCCCAGCCGATGCTCTTGAGTGGCCAAGCGCGAGAATTCAGGAAGTTTTTGATGTGCCTTCAAAACATGCGCCTCTCTATTTATCAATGTTGTTCGGGTAAAAGTGGGCTCTTGCAGTCGTTTTTGAGAAACATCTGACGACACCATTTCCATGTAGTTGTGTGAAACTCGATGCTAGCGGCGTTCTTTTCAATTATTTTCATCTTTGAACTTGCGCGAGTGCCAGTGCGCGCGTGCGCGACGCATGAATGGCCATCGTAGTGGATGTCATTCACTATTTGGGGCAGTTTATAAGTTAAGTTAATTTTTTTATTCATAAAATTTTCAAATTCAAAACTAAAAAGCCGAAATCCCTGGCAAAACGCACCAAACAGCAAACCTAAAAACTTCCCTGTCTGTGCTTTGCGCTTTAAACAATGCCCTTTTTCCATCCTTATCCATTGTCACCACTGAATAAAACTTTTGTATGTATCATTGTGTTTCGTGTGAATTCATTATATGCACATATTTCAATAGCCAATTGGTTTAAGCATACTACTTTTTTGTCATGACAGGCCCGGCCCGAACCGTCCGTCGAAGCGCAGCCTCTGCGTCAGTTTTATGCTACTATGCCGTTTATGGTCCGTATATTTCGGGGCTGCTTTTCCTTTTTTCACTCACGTTGTCCAAGTATACCATTATAGGGACCCCCATTTCGTTGTCTTTTGTCGTCGTGAAATTGTCTCGCCGATTTATTATAATTTTTTTACCCTCCTTCTTGGCATGCACGCATTGCATTCCTGTAGATTATGTTCATGGTTGTTCGATGACGAGATTTGTAACGTTGTTTTTTATGCCTTTGCGCTTTGGTTAAAAACGGAGACCAGAAAAAAGCGAAAGATTACAAACTGCCAGATGGAGCGCCGAGGGCTATTATCCTTTCGACTTTTTTGTGGTTAGATATCGTCGTTTCTGGGTTTGGAGGTCTATGCCTGCGGCAAAACGACCGGAAACCAGAGCCGCCGGAACCCACCGATCCAGGACCGCAGAGTGAAACGACCTGGATTTTTTTATATTTGGAACAATGTATAATCGTCATTTCCAAGAGTTTTACAGAGAGATAAACATTCGTGGCGCCGGATTGGAAGTTGTTTTAAGTTTTATAATATCTTTTAATCATAAAAACAGTCAATTTACTAACTTATATCTATATATTTAGTAAGTCTAAATAAGCCCCGCCCACTTTCACACTATTCAAATTCCATGTTTCTAAAATCATCATAGTATCGTTATACTTCGTGTTTTCAATGCCCCAAATGCCCTCACAATGATGGTTGTCGTCGCCTCGGCTCGGTCGGCACAACCACACAAAAACGGTGTAACCATTCACGGTATAGCCGGAAACAAATTTTACGCTCGATTAGATGCCTTGATGGTTGATTCACGTTGGCACATTTGAAGCCCCCCTCCAACCGGCGCACCATTTCTCGCGTGTTTGACGCGCACAGACAGGCCCCCCTCAGGGCACCACCAGGCCTATTATGCTTTATTGCCGGAGGGCCTCGAAAGGGTCTCCAAGTGCTGAAATGGAACCAACAAAAGGGGGCCTCGCAATTTAAAACCGGTTACAATGGGCGCGGGCGCGAAAGTTGAAAATTGTGTGAAGACATCTGCTTTACGGTGGGGTCGGTTGGGTACTGTATTCGTGGATGCGCGCGTTTTGATAACTTTATCACTAAAAATGATGGTTTTAGAGCGTCAATTCAATGACTGGCCGTGATTATCTACGGTTCAGCCCACCAGGGATCCGAATCTGAATCCAGTAATGTCGCCAACGGTCGTTCCGGCCGATCTATATGCGACGGCGGATTTCAGCTATCTGGAGACGACTGTGACGGAGCTGTCCGAAAATGCATCGGTGACAGTGGCGGGGGCTGTGGCAACACCAAACACGGCAAAGTATCTCTATGGATTCTGTCTGGTTCTGATCCCGACCGCGACGATCTTGGGCAACTTATTGGTTATTATGTCCGTTTTGAGGTTCAAAGCGTTGCATAGTGCCATCAATTTCTTGATCCTAGGTCTAGCGGTCGCGGATTTGCTTGTAGCTGTTTCTGTGATGCCGTATGCTGTCTACATTTATGTAAGCTTGCTTATTTTGTCATTTGGGTCTTCCAAAATAGTTGCTTTCCAGGTCCAAGGCGGCGCATGGTATCTCGGTCCTCTCATGTGTGACATCTATTCCGCCTTTGATGTCGCCTGTAGCACGGCGTCCATCCTCCTGCTCGCCGTCATTTCCTTCGATCGCTATCGCGCGGTTTCCCGACCCATCCAATACTCCAGACAGTCCCAAAACATCCGCCGAGTCGTCGGCATCATAATTATTATCTGGGTCATATCACTAGCCCTGGCCTCGCCCATGGTCCTGGGTGTCAACAACCGTCCCATCGATGCCAGCGAGTTCGAATGCCGCTTCTACAACCCGGAATTCAGCATCGGCAGTAGCATCGTCAGCTTCGTCATTCCGTGTTTTGTCGTGTTGTTTGTTTACATTCGAATCATGATGGCTCTTCGCAAACGCGAAATGGCAGCCCGGGCACGGAGACAGGCGAATCAGGCATCTGAAGGGTTTGTTTTCGCGTCAATTCTGCAAGACATTAGGCTATTATCGCCTTAATATTTTGCAGAAACAAGTCCTACGATGGCAGCGATGAAGCGGGACAAATCGTGGCGGGACCAGGTAGGTGTTTGGAATTTTGGCATTGTTCTGTCCGCGTGCGGTTTCAAGTTTGAGCGTTTTACCCCGACTTTTCATATTCAAAAAAAAATGAAAAAAATTGCACGTTTGAAAGTTTTACAGTTTGGCATTTTACCTCCAATTGTGTTTGCAGTGGCCTTTTTGCATGTTGGTGTTTATTTCGTGGTTGAATTCAAAAATAAGCACATGCTTTTGGCTTGATATTAATCGCAAATTGCTTAAAAAGAAGCTTTAAATCAAAAAAAGTTTTACATTCCGTCTTCTTTCATCCTGTCTCGAATCTCAAACCTCATCCACTCCGTCTACCTACCGTATACCCCCACCCTTAATCCTGCCTTTGCAGCCGTAAACGTAATGATGCTAGCCCTGCCGTCGATGACTCGTCGCATCAAGAGCTACGAGCGCCAGAGGGCCGCTGTCGAGGAAGCCGGTGAGGAAGAACTTCTCGATGACGAGGAAATGGAGGCAGAGGGCACTTCGGGCGAGGACGAGGACGACAGTGATGGGGGTAGTGTGTTCGAGGATCCCGCCGCGGCGACCGATGATTCCGGCATCGGTCGACGGCGGGGGTCCTCGGCGCCGGTCTTGAAGAAGCGGAAAAAGTCGGCCAAGAAGCAGCCAGTCCGAGGTGCACCCAGTCGAAGTCTACCGATTACAGCGTCGAAACCGGCTGTGACATCGCAAGCTTTGTGTCTTTCAAGTTTTTTGCCCATTTTGGGCACGGCTACATCGGCGGTGCGTCGGACCGGGAGTGTATCCCCGCGGAAGTTGAATGTGATGGCCTTGGCAGCGGAGGGTGTTGATAATGGCATTCTGGCGGGGAAACAATTCATAAAAAGCCCGAAAAGTACGTCGAAAAAGCAAGAAATTGAAAAACGACAACATCCTGGAAGGTCGCATCGGTCCTGCAGCGACGCCCCGTTATTAACAACAAAATCACCGTTAATGCTCCAAAGATTTATGGCCGACACATCAGACACTGCCGTCGAACAACTCGATGTCAGCCGACTCGCAAGTCGCTCCGAACCGTTGTACCGTCGGGCTAACAATACCATCCGTACGTAACTACGTTTTACTCTAACACATTTTTTTCGGATTCTGTTGGGTCTCATTTCATTCTGTTTCGATAGCTAAGCGTTACTTAGTTTTCTGAGTTTCAGGCATTCACTTCTTTGGTCTATTTTCTGTCTCAGTTATCTATATACTTTATTCTTTCTGTTTTAAACTTTATTTCAAACTGTTTTAACGCAGATTCGCATCGACGCTTACATCTTCATACTGAGAATCGACACTCATTTTCACAAAACACTGTTAACAACTTTTTGTAACAACTAAAAATCTCAAATTGTTATCGTTTTGTAATACTTTTGTATCCGTGTTTGTGGTCGTAGTCCCGTTTTACACATCCCTCTTTTCAGCAGTTTTAGTTCGTCCTCGTTGCCAACCCTGGGTGCCTTTTGTTTGCTTTTTTTGCACTTTGGTTTTCTTTTTTTGCTTAATTGCATGTTTATTGCGTTTTGTAAACATTGACTTTTAGATGACCACGATCTTGCGGGTAGCTCGTCACCACATTCAAGTACGGATTCACTTTCTGAAAATGTTCATGTTGTGACGAATGATTTTGTTTCGGAGGGTCCTACGTCGATGTCTCGGTTAGTAAACATTATACCGTTTACAGTTTTGATAATTATGATTTTGAAAATGAAATGTTTCAGACGTTCGTCGGATTTCGATTCATCTTTTGCAAATAATACGGTTTCATCGCTCAATTCGTCCAATTTGTTGGATAAATCGGATCGTAGCGGGATGAGTGATGAGAAGAGATAGTAAGTTTTTGTGTTATGCAGCAAAAAAAGCAAAAGTTTGGTCTCGGCACGAATTTTGCCACTTTTAGTCTCGACACGATTTTTGTCAACTTTCTGGTCCTGACGAGAAAAAATCAAAAAAATTTATTTTTTTAGTCGCCGGGGTTTCCGCCAAACTCCAGGTTTCGGTCGCCGAAGCTTCACGATGCCTTCCATGGGTCAGAATACGGTGAAAAGGAGAAACACGACAGGGCTGCGTGAACCCTTCCTTCCAAACTTCCTCCGACAACTGTCACGCCGTTCGCCAAGGATATTCCGACGGGTTGATGCGTATCCGTGCAAGGCTTACACCATTGGGGGTAACCATCAGATAGCTGAAGTCATTGAGAACTGTGATACTGCGACGCCGGTGAAGAAGGCGCTGTATCGGAGTGGGGAGGCTAATGATGGTTTGTTAATTGAGTTTGCGTTGATTTTTTTCAATAAAACATGGCTTCAGACGATGAAACCGACAAATTCCTCGCCTCTACAACGCCCAATGGCATCAATGAAGCGCCTTCTGCTCGAAATTCCCAGGGCAGCAGTTCCCCCAATTCGACTCTCAACGCGATTATCCGACGGTCAGTAACGACCAACGATGCCGCAGAGATCGAGGACAAAGGTGAAGCGCCGACAGCAACAATCGACGAAGACTTCGAGGGCACTGACGTCGAAGACTTTGAGGACGGTCCTGATGTGTCCCTGGCGACGACGTCAGCTAGTGGACGTGTCGGGCTTGTCATTGCAAATCAGGCGGCGACTGACGTTTCTCCCATCCATAAAGTTGAAAACAAGCGAATCCGGAACCTAGCCATGAAAGCCGAAACAGATTCCCCGTCGGTCAGCTTCAACATTGCTGGAAAGACGTTCTTCGGCGGTCGAAGCCATCATCACAGTGAAGGAAATTCGTCACTGCCACCGATTTCATCCATGCGCAGACGGTCTTCATGTGCTGAGAATCTGTCGGAGTCTAACAAGCTCTCTGGGGGCGGGGATTCTTATGGGATCACCTCCTCAGTGTCTTCTAACGTTATTTCTTTCGGTTTGTGCCATATAAAGGCTATCCTTTTATAAAAAGTGCGATTCCAGGTGAAAACGGCCCCAAAAAGCAGGTCAAACGCCACCCCAAACACATGAAATCCCAGTATTCTATTGATTCCTTCGGCAGTACCGCGGCGCCGTCGATATCCAGTGGAGGCAAGGGTTCGGAAACGCGTAAAAAGCACAATCACGCCAAACTCAACGGGTCCTCAACAGCCCTTGCCGTGCGCATTGTTAAGAAAACGATCAATCGGAAGGAGAGCAGTCTGAAGCGCAAGGTTACCAAAGCGCAGCGAAAAGAGCGCCGTGCCACTAAGACTCTTGGAATTGTCGTCGGTAAACTCCGCCTACATTTTCGTATAGCTTTCATAAATCAGTCTCACCTTTAGGTATCTTCCTAATCTGCTGGGTGCCATTCTTCTCGATCAACATCCTGAATGCCATCTGTGTGCGCCTTGAAAACGATGCATGCCAAATCGGATTTGCGCCCTTCTTCTACACGACGTGGATCGGCTACATGAACTCCTTCATGAATCCCATCATTTACACCATCTTCAACACGGAATTCCGTCGTGCCTTCAAATCGTTGATCTTGGGCCGAAATGCTGCTCGTCGCCACAATCGCGCGCACAATGTCTGACGCGGATCTTTACTGTATTCATTGCTCAGCTATCACGCTTTTTCACGAACAATCTTCGTTGCTCAATCAATCTCAGAAACCCTTTTCAGTACATGACTGTGTCTGTTACTGTAGTTGTTGCCTATTGTTTTGTACAAACTTTGCCAGATTGAACCAAACTGATGTCCAGCCAATCCAGCCTCTCGAATTACTTTCGAATTTGTCTCATCGCTTCTATTGTAAAAAATGTAAATGGCACGTGCCACAGGTCGTTTTTATGTAAACATATTACAGTTGCTCCCGTGACATCACTGTCCAAACCACATTCCAGTGCTTGTGTGTTGTATTGGTTATCGCAAGAGGTTATTTATCGCGCCAAAGATTTCAATAAAGTATTATTTAAAAAAACTTTCTCATTGTTTTAATATTTTGCATACACTTTTTTCCAATGGAAACCATTTGTCAAAAAATCAGTCGACGATGTCTCGAATCCTAGCCTGAATTCGAAAAACCCAAACATACCAACGCATCTCAAAAATGTTAAACATTCTGCTCCTTTCTGTCAACTCAACCTTACCCTGCCGTCGCATCAATTGCTCAAAGTTCAAACCTCTTTTGCAAAAAGCTGGAACAGCCGAGGCAACCAATAAATCAGCTAATGTGACTCACATCATGCCGCTCGATCTGATCTTTGATGCTCTTTTTAACATTTTTTATTTGTTTTTTTGTTAATTTTAGAAAACAGCTTCCTGATTCTCCCCATTTATAAACCACAACACCGAAATCAGCGTTTTAAACGGAACATGCGTTCACGACGGCACAACCCGTGTAACTTGATCCCAATTCCGTCTTCACTCAATCAATCCGACCGTCCCTCAACCTGAATTTTGATACTTTTCGTTGTTGCTTACCTCACCCAGATTACTGCAGACCTTTTTTTTGTTTAAAGGTCGTCGTCAAAATGCCAAAACATAAACGCCCTGAGAACGTCGGGGTCGGATAAGTGCTTGTCAAAACGGCCCTCAATCTTTTTTGAAAATGATCGATCGCTACGTCAAGGAAGCCAAACAAACTTAAAGAAAGTTAAAATTCCCGAGACTAAGCGCCTATGATCGCGTGAATGTGTGTGTCAGTGTCTGATTTGCTCTGGAGGGCCGATTCTTTGACCTTATAACTTTGCCGGCTTTAGGTAATTTTTGATAATAATTAAGATTAGCGATGGTTATTGTCGATATAGATAAATTTATTGCACTATTGTTCAAATTTTAAATTTAAATTAGTTCAATTAAACCTTTGAACGTGCTCGTTTCTGCAAGTCAAATCGATACCCTCGCGCCCTGAGGTTCGCAAATTTAATCCCTCCCGAAAAGACAGGTTGATCGATGTTATCCACGAAATGGCAGGCCTTGTGGGTGCTTTGTGCCGCCACCCTTGGCCATCTGTTTGTAAACACGCGCTTCCAATGGCCATCATTGCGTCTCCGCCAACGCAATCGCGTTTTAATTGGTTATTTCATTCATTTTGCGACGTCTTTCCTAATCGAAAACTTTCAACTAAATTTCACTCTGAACTTTAGCCCATGACCAGAACGTGATGATACCCTTCATTCTTCTGTTTCTCCCAAACTTTGTGGGTAGTCAGGAATTCCTCTCTAACCCCCGATGTAACCATTATCCGGAAAGAGGAACCTGTGAAACTTCTTTTGAAGTCAAATGGTTTTACGATCGATTTGACCATCGATGCCGACGGTTTTTCTATGGCGGATGCGATGGCAATGATAATCGATTTGATACGTTAGCTGGTTAGGTTCACTAACTTTTTTTTTGTTTTAACTTCAAAAAAACTCTTTTTAGAATGCGAATCAACATGCCACTTCGATCCAGCTATTGACGATTCCTCCGAAAAGCGATGTTTCCAACCCCACGATCCAGGACAGTGTTGGGGCAATTTCGAACGCTGGGTCTTTGATGCCACTCTTGGTCGATGTATTTGCAGCTGGTGGAGCGGATGTGGGGGCAATTCGAATCGGTTTTTCTCGTACAATCATTGCATGCAGATTTGTGGCTCTCACGTGAAAGCAGGCAGTGCTCAAGTTGATGTGTATGAATCGCCAATGGCGCGGGTTCCTCGAGTTGGTTTTATTTTTCAAAGTTCAAAATTAAATTTTTGCAAACATTTTAAATTGACAAAAAGTAAAAAGATTGATTCCTGCCGGGATCGAACCGGCGACCTCTCGCGTGTGAAGCGAGCGTGATAACCACTACACCAAGGAACCGATGTGTACGAATTAGTGGAAGCGAGACTGGACACGGAGAAAAGAGGCGCACGCGGAGACTTTTGAGCGTTTTTGCTGCAATATAAACGCATTTTGTCCTGAAAACATAAAAAGCAAATCTGTTTCAGCCGTTTCAACCTACTTTACCTCCACTACTACCAGAAACTACTCCCTATTATGCTCCAGCTCCGCCAGCCCTGCCTCGGCACGTGTATGCCAAACCACGTGACACGCTTCCTCTCGGCGGAAATGTACTCTACCCGAATCACGTCTCGACTCCTCAGCATCCTCCAATCTATGATGACCCAGATTTGTTCAACATTGAAGTGGCTTCAGAATTCCAGCCAAATAACGAAGATGACAGCCTCGAAGATGGCTACGAACCGAAGGAATGGCCATCCATCGATGCCGTTGTGACCGAGCAAAATCCTCAACCGCGTGGTGTCATTGCTGAATGGATAGCAAAGACAGAAATCCACGTAGTCCCGGAAAACAGCTCCATCGAAGTCGCGAAAGATGAAGCCTCTAACGAACCCCCCGAGGCGATCCACGAAAACGACATGCTTCTTAACCTGAAACCCCCCTCAGACGGCGCTGAAGGGGCCATTGTGAAGCGGAAAACGTCTGAAGTCGTCGAAACACCTTTTAGGACGATGCGTCGAAGCAGAAAGACGGCCCAATCAGAAGTTTTCGAAACGCCGGCGGTCAAAACGCCAAAGGCTAACTACGAGCGATACGATACACCCCATGTTCGACCTGATCATAATCAACGCCCGCCAGACTTGGGCTACGTCCAAGCAGCTCAAAGAAGTCGAAATCGTGGAGCTGGGTATGGACGGTCGAGGACGCGGTATCACGAATACGCGGAAACTGCCTTCAGACGACCGGCTTACTACAATCCGCATCCATTGAGTGGCAGTTACCCGATTCTGAGAACTGAAGATCCACGAAATCACCGAATTGTACCCGTTCCGGTGCCACAGGAGTTAGTTGAGCAGTTGATAGCTCAACATAAGGCGTTATTGGCACGACAGGGGACGAGACGGTACCACGAAGTGAGGGAGACGCCGTTTAGACGACCTGGCGGAATCCGACGCGCTATAGGCGTCCAAGTTAAGCCGAAAATGACCTATGCGGAGAAGCGGAGATTGTGGAAGGAGGCGATGAAGAAGAAGTTGAGGAAGCCGAAGATTCCGGCGAGACCGATGCAGAGAAGTGGTAGTCTTTATGTGACTTACAGCCCGCATAATGGGGTTTATCAAGTCAGTCGATTCCCGCCGGCTGGATGGTTCAATCAGACTGGTACGGCGCCTCCGAGGGCTCCAGTGGGAGCTGTTGGAGTTCAACTTGTTACGACTACGACGACACAGGCTCCGGTAACGACGACGACGACTACTACTACGACAAGGGCACCGATAACTACTACCACTACCACGACTACACCAGCTCCAACAACGACAGTAACCACCCCGAAGACCATCCGCCTCCAAGCCGAACCCATCGAAATCGAACCCCGGCGTTACCAGATTCGAATCTCCGCCGTCAAACCCACCTCCGACACACCCATCAAGCAGCTGGTCTACATGGACGACTATGACGAGATCAGCTCCTTCGAGGACGACGCCACCGACATTGAAGTCGATGAACCCCTCACCCCAGCGCCTACACATCCACCTCGACGGCCACCAAACCCAGCCTACCCAACTTCAGCCCCACCACCACCCCGCTCCGACGGCCTGTCCCCCATTGTCTTCCCAGCCGGTCAACGTCCACCCTCCCCCACCCAATACATCGACCTCGAAGCCGAGAAAGACTACACCGACTACGGCCAATCCGAGGAAGACCTCTTCTTCTGGAAGCCCGAATACGAAAAGCACCGCAGCTCCGGGGCCCGGGTCAACCCAGAATCCGCCAACAGCCCCCCGGCTAGCGATGATTCCGCTTTCGAGATCACCGTCCACAACCCCACGAAAAGACTTTAATTTTGATATTTGAATTGACTGACTGATAAAAACCATCTGCCTTGAAATAAGTCCAAAGCGTGTATACTCTTTATTTTTGAGTTGAAATAAAAGAATTAATTACATGTTAAAACAACCCTTACAATTAACAGAGCCTCGGGGCCTAATCACTCCGACTTGAAGACCGGTGTCGACGGTGTTTTTTCGACTTCTTGGACGACTTTTCGCGTTTGTGTTTCGAATCACGGTCACTGTCGTACTTTGAATCCTTGTCCCGGCTGCTATGGCGATGCTTGTGTTTCGACTTCTTCGATGAGGATCGCTCCTTCCGGTCTTTCTTTTTATGTTTGTCTTTCTTGGACTTTTTCGATTTCTTCTTCTTGGAATGGCGGCTCTCGTCGGACGATGAATCGGATTCAGTAGTGTCAAGAAGCTCTATGATTTTTGGCTCCTTTTTGATGACTTTCGATTCGAACTTGGGCCGGAAGTCCGCCGGAAGGTCGGGATTCTTGACTTTCGACGGTGGAATGAAATTAGTCGGGATCGCCGGGCCGTATTCCAACTTTTCTTCCTCTTCAACATCGTCAAAGATGGTCTTCTTCTTCTTTGGAGGCGGTTCAGTTTCAGCTGGCCGTGGAGGTGATAACTGTTTCGGCATGGGCGCAGGTTCGGCTGGCTTGGCGTATTCCTTTTCGAGGCGTTCTCCCTCTTTGATTTCTTCGGTGGTCGTACCGTAAACCTTGTCCATGAGGTCGAAGAATTGGATTAACGGGTCGTCTTCGGTAAGAGGATCGTCGACTGGTTCTTGTTTGGGTTCCTGAAAGTGATTTCTTTAGCCTTGAAAATCCTTGACAACTTTGAAAAAGCAACCAACCCTATGAGTGCCGCCAACAGCATTCGCAATCGCATTCTTCTGGAGCAACTCCTTCTCCATCGCAGTTTTCGTGAATTCGTAGAACCCTTGAGACGTCTTATTCTTCGCTTTGCTGCCGATAACACCCTCGAAGTCACTTTCCGGGAATGGATCAGGGACATTGAGGCGTTTGCAAAGACGTGTTGCTGGGTGCCATTCCAGCTTTTTGAAGGGTTCGAGGGGTTTCTGAAAGGTTAGAAGTTAGTTACAGTAAGAAAATAGCAAAAACTTACGGGTTTGGCAGCGATCTGTCTGGCATCGTCTTGGCTAACGAATTTCGACTTCAGCTGATCCATCAAATTAGCCGAGAAATCACCCTTGAAAAGCGGCTGCTTGCGTTCTTTGACATCAGGCAGCAAATACCGTAACTCGGTGGGAACCCGATTCTGGAACTCTTCCTCCTCGGCTTGCCATTGCGAATACGATACCCCCGGAGGTAGGCCCATTTCGACCCCCCGTCGAAGGCATTGAAGATACTTCTTGAATCGGTAAGATTTCTCCTCATCATCGGGGTATTCATCGACTTCGACCTCCTGTTTGACGACATTGGTAGCCTTGTTTTCATCGGCGAGGCGTCGGGCATGGCGTAGACGCTCCCTATCAGCGTCTGATAGCAGCTCCATCACACTGGGGGCCTTGTCGCCGAGGATCATAGCTCTTTGTAACGGGGTCATGTTGCTACCGTAGTTCTTGATGGCCGCCGGGAGTGCAGATGCATCGAACGCGACGGGGGTGTAATTTGGGTTGAATCCCGCCGGCACTTTGATGGACAAATGCGGCGTCTTTTTACGGAATGCCTTCGCAGCGGAGAACTTGATGTCAATGTTTCCACCGCCACCGCCACTGGACAAAACGACAGCCATCGGATCGACATCGGCATTTCGGTTGCCTTCGATGGCAAAGTTGTACATGCCCATGTCGTCGGCGCCGTAGATGTCGTCGTCGCTGTCCTCAAAGACGCCGACGCCGAAAGCGTCCCCGTGGCCCTTCTTTTTGGACTTCGATGATGATGGGCCTTCGATTGGGATGGATCCATAGCCGCCTTGAAGGCCAGATAGACCGGAGTAGCCCAAGCCATGGGTGTCTGTTTTACAGACAAAGTAGACCGGTGGGATGTCTTCGGGGACGAATTCGAACCCAGCTGCGAACATTTCAGCTTCTTCCACGGCAGTCTTGTCGAATCTGGACTTCTTTCCATGGGCACGAGCTTCATGAAGGCGCTGCAGCTCCAGTTGGCGGCGAGTTAAGGGTGCGCCGACGCCTTTGCCTTCTCGATAGCCCATCTTTTTCATGATTTGGTACCCAATTGATGCCCTGAAACATCCACAATGCATTTCCAATCATCCAAAACTTCCTCAAAAACATACCCCTCACGTTTTCCACCAATCCGAACCCCATCATCTTCTTCAACCTCCGCGATCTTCGAAATCGACGTCGACGGCCGGTCCCAAACAGCCTGCCCACTTTCACCACCATCAATATACTGCCGATTCACGTGGAAGCGTCGACTGGCAATACCGAATTCTCCGAGATCCTGAAATCAACATCGATATTAGCGTTTAAATATATATAAAAACCAAAAACCCACCTCTTCATCCATAAAATCTTCCGGTCTCGCTTCTCCCACTTCAGCCCGCTTATTCCTGGAACTTTTAAACGTCTGCGGCACCCAACCATGCTTACTGCCGACAGAATTGAAGTATCCGGCAGAGAAGCCGCCCGTGAAGGCACCATGGAAGCGGCGACGACCACGTTCATCTGTGACGACTTCTTCGTGGACGCGTTTCGGCCGCTTTTTGATTGGACCATCTGAAAGTGAGTGATGTTAAGGAATTATGGAGGGCAGGGATAGCTTACCTTCGTCCTCGAGCTTCTCGAAAGCTGTTCCGTACCCGCTGGATCTGTTCATTTTGGGATTAAAGGCGGAAGACAGTCGAAATGGCAGTTGACGAAAGTGTTTCGTCAAAAATGTGAGCACAGGCGCAAGCGTTTCCTTGGAAAGTGTGCGTTTTTGCTTGGAAGAGTTGGGTGAATTTTTCCAAGCAAGAACACCACTCTTCCAAGCAAAAGTGCGCACTTTCCAAGCACTTCCCCCTGACCTTCCAAGCAATTTTGGACATCTTCCAAGCAAAGCCCCCTGCTATTTCGCCTCCTTTTTTTCTCTGCTGCCCGCTTTTGCCCTCGATCCCCTGCTTTGAATACACATTGAATCATTGTAAATTGTTCATCTTTATATTAAACAAACATCATAGAACAACAAAAATCACTTAGAAATATATAAAATGCGTGAAACAAGCTCAGAAAAGGGGAATGCAGATAGAGGGGAAACGATTCTGGCTTCACTTGTAATGCGGGAAGTTCAGTCGGATGAGATTCTGGCTGGCTTTGGAAACGAAGGGGTTGTTGTGAAGCCGTATTGATGTGTTCGTTGTTGCTCTGACGGTGAATCGAAATTCGGTTTGCTGGGGTATTCATAGAGGCGTCGTTTTCGATGTCTTAGTGCTGCAAAATATATATATTTTACTGCATCAGAAGGTGAAAAACCAAACTCTTACCTGAAACCTTGGTCATGATGAAATGTAAGTGACCGCAACATTTACCATCTGAACTGGTATACTGAGCTTCAAATTAGGTAGTTCAAGTTCTGCCTCCCCATGGAACTTGGGATGTTGACTGGCGACGATTTCCAAAGGGCCTTTCATCCGTGTTCTTTGATTCGGTCGTCGGTTTTGAGGATTTCGTCAAGGGTATACAGAGCACATTTACGGATTTTGGGGCTGGACTCGGGTTCGGGGCTTGGTGGATCCGGCAACGACTTGGGTTGATGGCAGCTAGAAAGGTGGGTTTATGGTGGGAATTAGAAAGGAAAGGAGTGGCTTACATTAAAAAAAAGACCCTTCTGTGACCGGCCATGCCGTCGTAGTTAAGTGGCGGGCACGAAAAGGCGGCCTTCAGGGATGCCAGTCTTGACAAACACCATGTGGATGGCATCGACGATGATCACCATTCTTCCGGATGAAACTCAGCGAAGAGACGAGTGCATTGACGTGTTTGACGACTCAACCTTCGGGCACGCTCAGAATCGACACAATGTGGGCGATTTGGCTACAGGCGATCACCAAGATGAAGTCGTTGCCGGCGGCGAAGACGGGCGGGTAGTCGTCGACATCGGGGGCGTCGTCGAGGACTAAAATGGGGTTAACTTGGAATGAAAACTGTATTGGGTTGACCCACCTGTGATGAACATCAAACTTGGTAACGAGGTCTTTCCTGCGCTGGAAGAAAGCCTGTCCGAAGGCCATCGTCGGAGAGCTTGTAATCCTGGCAAGTCAGCCGACACGACAGAGGTGATTTGCCCTTCCGATAGTTGTCTGCGATCTGGTAAGTCGTGGCATCATGCGTCTTTGTGACGGAATTCCAACGCTCCGAGAAGCCATCTTCTGTTTGGAATCCGAGTTCATTGACGAGTTAGATCAGGTTTCGGATGAGGTTAGCAAACTTGAATGGACGCATGAGCCTTCGTCAAACCCGGAACTGAAGCTCACAGCAATGGTCGGTGTACCGGCTGAAGACGTCTTGATACCATCCATGGGGCAATGCTCAGCGGAGAGACGGATGACTTCTCAGAGTTCGAGGGTGCTGTCGGAGAGAACGTCGAAGTCGTTTCGGATGCGACCCTAGAAGACAAATAAGAAGAACTGTTTAAACCATCAAAACCCACCACTTGATTATCCACATACTCATCAGCAATGTAGAAAGCCCTCGAAACGCCGGCTTCCCGGCCATCATTTGCGCATCGCCACGCGTGTAGACAGTGAATCGGCAACCTTGGATGACGCCGACAAGATCCGGCGATCGCGAGTACTACAAACCAAGTGGAGCTAGGCCGGCTTCTTGGAATTCGTCGCAATACCGCAGCAAAGTCTCGTAAAGCCGCTCCGATGCCGCGACCTGGACGGTCGATGAGACGTAGCTGAACACCAATCATTTGTGGACACGGCACGACGGGATCTTTTCGGCAGGCTACTTGAAGGCTTCGGGAAGGCAAATATGAGCTCATTGACAGATTAATCGTCGACGGCGGAAAAGAAGGCTCCCAGCGGTAACTTTCAATAGTAAAGAGATGGCAGCGCCACAAGGAAGCGCGTTCTGAGCTTCAAACGAGTGAGACTGTTGAAATTGAGATTCTGGATATGTCGCCGTCGGATGTCATTTCAGTCTGCTTCCAAGGGTCCAAACTCCTGATGAGCGAGCACCACATCCGACTTTGAATGTTTAGCATTCGATTTGTGTATTTTGGCTAAAACAAGGAGACTAACGGTGCCCTAAAGGAAGGCTTCAATTGCATCTAGGACGGATTCAGTGACTATGAGAAAGAGTCAGTTGTGTACGAGGATGTTTTTGTCGAAGCAGTTGCGACGCGGTTTGCTGAGGCCTATTACGGTGCTAACCTGACATGGTTATCAACACTTCTGAGACAACTTCATGGCGGCAAAGAACCTAGAACCCAGTTACTATGCCCCAACTAGACTTAAAGCTATTGAATCCAGTTAAAGTTTTCTGCTGCCAAGGAAAACAACCCCCGAGAATCTACTATTCAACCACTCCGGGGTCAGCACAAGCCGGAAAACCTGCCGGGGTAACTTCCGTCGACGACTTTATCGGCGCCGTCTAAATCAGTCGTGTACAAACTCGCAATCGGCTTTTTAAGCATCGCGAAACACGCCATCGAACGGCGTTTCAATCAGCATCCGAATGAATGATCCTAGAAGTAGGCGACAGGCTTACTCTCTGCACTGTTTCAGGGGTGAGGAGTGCCTGACGGCTGGGTATGCGTTTTCTGACTATCAACGACCTATTGTGATAGGAAAACATTGACGTGGCCACGGTGAAATCATGCTAGAGATGGATAGTGGATGAAGCCAGGGGCAGAGACTTCGAAATCCTTGACGCGGGCGAACTGAAAAAATATATATAAAAGTCTCATTTCAAACCTCTACTAGTCTCAAAACCCACCTCGTCATCGGTCAAAATAGTCAAACAAAGGTTGCTGCTTCTCTGCGTGAACATGGCGGAACGTTTTGGAAGGTGAAAACGGCATAGAATGGCGACAAACAAGCAAGCTTTCGAGCAAGGCAAATAACAGGGACGAAAAAACTACTAAGTCCGGGGATCTGCGAACAACGTGCAAAAGCCGGTTCGTGGTGGGACATCACCTCAAACGTCGCTTGGAAAAAGGACGCAATTGCTTGGAAGAAAGTTGCGGGTTTCCACGCAAAACGCACGACTTTCCAAGCAATTTCGACCCATCCAAGCAAAAACGCACTTCTTCCAAGGAAACGCTTGCGCCTGTGAGGGAAAATAGTATTTGGCACTGCGCGCACTTTGACAAGCGATGCGTGGGGTACCAAAATGCGATTTTTTTTACATTTTCGTTTTACAAATAGACTTTTCCTGATGTTATACAAAACTCGTTAAAACCAGTACTAACAACCGAAACCACCAGATGGATTAAAAAATTAAAATGTTTGGTCATTTGTGATACAGTTATCAGTTGTTGGCAAACACAAAATTTGTCCTAAAATTTATTCACAATTACCACAGTTTCCACAAAACAAATTAGTTCATTAAGTATTTTGATATGTAGTTTCTTCAATCCTCTTCCATTTGCCATTGGGGAATGAAAGCCATACGATTCAACTGCCGAGTCTTGCGTTTTGGCTTCGGTGCCCACAGAAGTGGCAGAACATCCGGAACTTCGTCATCTGCCGGGTCGTCCCATCCGGTATAGGTCGATTGCACCAAAGGACGGTCAATTACAGGTTGATAGGTACGGTTGGAATAAGGCGGGGTTCTGGGTGGTGGCGAGATGGAAGTTGACGACATTGGCGACGGGGTTCTGCGGCGTAACGAATTGTTGTAGTGCACAGCACGGGAGAGACGCGGAGTCGAAGGTGGCGATGGAGCACGGAAGCGGGTGGGGGTTCTGGCTCGGAGGCGAGACGAGGATGGAAAGTCGTCGACGTCTTGCTCGGCTTCTTCGGGTATCGGGGTCCTGGAGCGACGAAGAACATTGTAAAGCAACGGGGTCGACGGCGGCGACACGTCGTCATGCTTGGCTTTATCAGGCTTTGGCAATACCGGTGATTCGGAGTCGTCGGCTTCAAAATCGGCTTTTTCGATCTCTTCAAGCAGCACATCGAAAGCCTCTGGGTCGTCTCGTGCCGAATCGAATGCGATCGCTATGTTTAGAATTCGGTCGACTATTAACTGGACGTCAATCGCGGTAGAATCGCCATTAGGACAGTTCTGGTCTTCAGAATTTGGACGAGAGCGAGGAGTAAAGTTCCGAGGAGTGCTACAACTACGATCACGATTGACTGGGGTAGAGGCACGGCGCTTTCGGGCGGAGCTCGGAGAAAGGTTCGGATTGTCGCTCATTGTGGGGTATCCGAGTCGTGGAGACTGACTGTCTGGCTTCAGGGTTCGATTTACTTTCACTCTGTAGATGCCACAATTGTTGTAAATGCAAATAAGTGCCATTTTGGGGTGGCATTTTATGCAAATAGGCACTGTTCAAAAACGCATAAAGCCAATAGCATAAAACAGTGCAGTCACTGAAAACGCCAAAGTTCATGATCGTCATCATGTTGACACAGCATCCCCACAAAGCACATGTCGATGAGCCATAGTTATTTATCCAATCCAAATACAGTTACATTGCCGCACTTCCGTAAAGGGGTAAAACCCCTCGCAAATGGGTGTATCTGTTTCGTTTGGGCAGCTGGCCCAGGCATACGTTTTTGAGCGTATAAAGTCATGAATCACAGTCAAAGCTGCCTCAAATTGAGCGAAAGTACTCGAAAATGCTTTCACGTTACGTTTTACTTGTGTCTGTTTGTGTCGTTTATGCATTGGGCCAATCGACAGTTGAATCGGTAGCTGATACTGATGCGCCGTTTGTTGAGGTTTGAGTTTTAACTCAATTTTAACAGTTCTGATGATCTTTTGTCAGTTGATCTTCCCAACAGTGGCACCGACAGCCGAAAATGAGACCGATTCCGACTCCAACTCGACCAACATCCCCGAAACCCTTCGCTGTCAATTCGCCAACGGCACCCTCTGGGGGCTCGCTACAGCCTGCTCAGATGAATACATCAACTGCGCTTCAACTTTCAACGAAACCGCAGAAGGCTATGCCCGTCCGGTCCGTTGCTACGATGAAAACTACGCCATCGAAGCGCTCCGTTGCGCGAAGACCTGCGCCATTTGCTGTGAGACGCCGGGATATGCCTGCGAGGACGACTCTCGTACGTTTTTTAATAGTGCTTACCAGTTACCAGAATCAGATAAAATAGTCAAATATTCCAGGCGCCCCTATCGATTGTGCTGGCAATCGCCGATTCTGTCGAAACCAGCACTGGAGCCTGGTCATGATGACCTATTGCCAGAAGACCTGCGGCTACTGTGGATAAATTTGAATTTTATTTTGATTTATCGTTAAATAAAAAGCATAAAAAAGCAACAAAAATTGAAATACGCTCCACAAAAGGCACAAAATGACGAATTAGACAAGCTTGCACACTACCGGATTCGCCTTTTTTGAGACGTGTTGACCCGACCCTCACTTCAGATTATACGCTGATAACAAAACCAGAACTTTGGCGCGCGACTTATTTAAGCGTATCCATCCCATCCCGATTATTTCTAATTTCACTTTCTGACTTTTAAAGCTGCTTTTCACAGATCTGTCCATCATGTCTTCCCGAAATGCGTTTCTTTCGGGCCTTTTGAAGCTGTCACCAAAACGTAAAGTCATCGCAGTCCTAATGACGATAACCCTGGTTACTACCCTTATTTTTGTGCTTCAATTCGTTGTTATTTACCCGAGAAAGTCGAGTTCCATCGTCGGGGACGATCTTGACAAGTACGAGCGCGAGGAATCCGATTTCGCAGAAGGCCGCGGCTTCATCGACGAAAGCGATCACAACATTAAGAAGGGCAGATTCTTCCGGCATCAAACTGAAGACGACCCGAACAGCAAACACAACCGTGGAAGTATTGCTGGCGACACTGGTGATTACGATGTGCCAAAGCGGGAAGTTGAAGCACGCGAAACCGATGAAATTGATCTCAAAAGAAACGACTATACGGCCAATGACGATGACATTTCTGCGTTTAGCAATCTTAAAAAGTCTAAGAAAAATAAAAACAAATTTATCTATTATCATGACTAACTAGTTACTTATTAGGTTTTTGGTGTATTTATTTTTGTTTTAAAAATGTATTTACACAATGTGTAAACTTGTGATGTAAATTGGGTCAATAAAGTTAAACCGTACACACTACAATCGTTAAAAAACACACACACATTCACAAATTAAAGTTTGCAAAATAAAGTTTTTGTTAATATAACATCACAATATAAAAAGATTGTAAGGTTATGTTTAAATGGATTGAAAAAGCGATAACTGTTAAAAAATTAAAATCATAAAAAATGAAACTAATACAATCAATCTTTAAAAAAAGTAGAAAGTTTAAAAAGTGCCAAAAACTACAAGCTATAAAAAACGTGACATATCAAAATCAGATAAACCCAACCAGATCCGGAATAGCGTCTACTTTTCCTGAAGTTACTCCCAAAGCAACATTTTGATTACGGAACTGAGATAAACCAAAACTAGTCAAACCCATGTTTTTACTTACTACCCTTCAAGTTAGACTTGACATTTTTCAATTGACACTTTACTTGAGACGCTAATTGCTAGCTGTCGATTTAAATTGTTGCATTTGTCGCTTTTCATTTGCGAAATTTGATTGCCTTTCACTGTTTATTGTGCCTTCACTACTAATAGTTATGATTAAAATTACATTTGGTCACTATTTTCTATGTCAAGCACTTTTCTGCACTGTGTTTTTCCTTTACTTTTTCGTGGATTGGTACATTGTTTCTCCACAGCACCCTGGAAAAGCTGTTATTTACGAATCTCCGATTATTGAGGCGCTAGAAGTGGGCCAAATGACAGCCCCACTTGAAAGTATGAATGTGCCAGAAACGCCGAGAGCGACACATAAAAGTATGACGTTGGTTGATGGTTATGACAATGGCACAGTTGCTAATGAGGACAACATGGCTTATGAGACTTTTAATTCAACTTTGGTCGATCAGGTTGTCGTGGATGAGAATGGTGATCTGGTGTTGGACCGGATTAATGGCACTGATGAGACGGATAAAGTAGTGGAGATATTGAGTAATGATGGTAACTTCAATGAGACTATAACAATGGACAACAAGATGTCTTATAAAGTTTACAACTCAACTTCGACTTATAAGGTGGCTATGGACGAAAATGGTGATCTGGTATTGGAGGACAGGTCAAATGGAACTGATGGAATTGCAGAAGTATCAAAAATGCCGCAAGCAAGTTCTAAAAGTGTGACATTGGTCAATCGTAACGAAACTGTGACAACAGCCGATGAAAACAAGATGGCCTCCGATATTGCTAACTCAACTTTGACTGATCAGGTGGTTATGAATAATAACGGTGACCTAGTATTGGAGGACCGTTTAAATGGCACAGCTAAAACAATCAAAGTGAAAGTTGAGGAAGATGACAAGATTTTGACGAACGTTTTGTTCGGAAACGGCACACTTGAAGCTGAAACCTTTGAAAACTCAACTTCAACACCCTCTGAAGCTGCACCAACATCGACAGAATCGACAAATTCCACTTCCTTGTAATGAAAACGGGTTCAAAACTTCTTTTAACATGGTATGTGGTCTTTCGCAATGAATATACAGTTATTGAAAACAATTTTATTAAACGTCTATCACAAAATACCGAATACTTGTTCATAATACTTGATGGTAATAAAGACTAATTTCAATATACATACAAAATTGACACCAGTAACTTGCTACAAAATCAGATAGGTAACCTAGAAAAACGAAAAGGCGGAAGTACAAAAAAGTGATAGAGTCAATCAATATCTAAATCTACTAATTAGACGGCGGTAATCTGTGCATTCATTTCCTGTGGCGGCGGCACCTTCCGACGCTCCAAAGAAGTCCACCCATTTTGACATGTTCGTCGTTGCTGCGGCGGGTTTGGATCGCCGTGTTGGAGGGCATTGACAGCTTCGGCGAGGCTTGAATGACCGACGACTTGGGGCCGGAGACCGGCTACTGGGGTGATGGGTGCGGCATTGAAGGAAGCGCGATGGCGGAGTTTGACTTGATTGTAGGATGGTGGCGGTTTGGTTCGGCCAAGGGTGCTGAAGTTCTCTGGAAGTGACTTCTGGGACTTGGACGATGAGCTGTGGCTGCAGTTGTCCAGGGATTGGTTCGAGCTGCAGAGGCTGAGGCGGGCCGAGGACGTATCACCTGTGATGAGGGGCATCTGGGGCGGAAGGTCGCCGCATTCGATGCCGCTTTCATCACTGCCGGTCGAAGTTGATGCTGAGCCGGTGGTGCTGTGTTCGGAGCTACTTGAAATGCGCTTTGAAATGGTCAGAAGACCGGAAGTCGGTGAATTCTGATGACTACCACCAATGTTTTCAATGACAGTGGCATCAGCCTCAGATTCCTCATCAATAGGCCCAAGTGCGCGCACTTCTAAATGACCAGACAGTGCCGCAAAGTCTTGGCCATCATCGCCCATCACAAACACCGCCGTTGCCGCGGATTCATCCGTATCACTGGAGCAGAAAGTCGTCCCAGATGATGTCATCGTGGATGTTGTCGATTCCATCATTCGGCTACACAGCCCCTGCCGACTGAAACTAGCCCCTGTCGGCGTTCCAGAACGTGATGGCAGCTCCTCCGCCGGGATGTGGGATAAAATCTGAATAGCAGATTTCCCTTTCGGCGTTTCGGCGGCCATTTTGGATTCCGTCGGTCTCGGTGACATCAACTCCGTCGAGAACCGTCGCGGAAGGCTGTTATTGCTCGTGGCCAGCGATGTCTGATGTTCCAGGGTTTTGATTCGGTTCTCCAGGCTGTGGATGTAGTTGAAAAGTCGGTCTTTATGGCCATCCTGGATCGCTGCGGCTTCAGATGTTTCAAGATTGGCGTCATTACTGACCCCAGCGCGCATGGAAGCGGTCAAGGCTCGGACGGCATTCTCCTGTTCGTCGTCGAATTCGATTTCATGCATGCCCATGGGTTGACCGATCTTTTCAATGTCCTCCCGCTCGCAATCACTGCTTTGGGCACTGCTGCCACAGCCGGCATCGCTGCTGTCACCGTCTGTTTGGCGGTAATACGTCTGAACGCCGGCGGCTTCCTCGGCCATGGCTGTGGCCTGGCTGATCACGGCTTGGCGTTGTTCATCGAGATACAGGCATAGGCGTTTGAGTTCTTCATTTTCTTGCATCAATTGGTTATGCCGTTCGGACTGTTCTGATAATCGCTGCTGATAGGCTGTCACTTCCTGGAAATGGCAACTTTTTGCCTCCAAACTACAGTAACCCTTACAAAAGACCAACCTGTTTCATCAAATCCGAAGTATACCGCCCAAATTTCTGCCATTCTCGACTCAATTGCCGGTTCTTCTGCCGATCTTCATCCAAAAAGGTACAGATTTCCTGCAACTGCGCATTGGCGGCGCGAAGCGACTTTGTTTCCTCGCGAAGGACCCGGATCTCGTTCAAGTGCATCTGCAAAATGACATTATGACAATCTGATCCATGAAATGATAAAATTTAACGATGCGCACCCCTATGGGTTTAATCAAATCCCGTTATGACGATCAAGTCGACCACAATCGCAACCATTTTGATCGGACTACGTTTCGCAATTTGAAAACTTCCGCGCATCACTTTTCCCTTGACAGATTGCATCAAAAAAATACATGTCATCGCGCTTCACCGTATTTGAAACCCTTTGACGGTTATTCGGCTGTCACAAAAATTAGAATCGAAAAACAACTGTCAAATAAACAAAAAGAAAAATTTTAGCCCGATGCGGGGCTCGAACCCGCGACAGCCAGATTAAGAGTCTGGTGCTCTACCGACTGAGCTAACCAGGCGATGTGAGACTCACGTCGGAAAGAGCCTAGGACCAGGCTCGTTTTTTGTTCCGAATGATGAGAAAACACGAAATTGAAAAAAACTTACTTCAACGCGACGATTTGCGTCAGCTACGAGTTGACCTTGACTCGACATGAGGCGCCGATTCTCAGCTTCGAGGGTCCGAACACGCTGACGCGCGGCCTCCATGGATAGCGCGGCGGCACTGCTGCCCGGAGGCGTTACGGTGAGGGGTTTCATGGTTTGTCACCAGGCTGGGCCGAAATGAACAGATTTGAAGTTGAAAGTAAAATATGACCACGACGGAGACTTCTGGGATGTCGGATATCCTGATGGGTGGGTGAAAAATTGAATTGGGGGCTTGTTCAATCGGGTAAAATGATATAGCCTGAAAAAGTATGCGGTCAACAAAGGGATGCATCATTCGGGAACTGACAGCCCCACACATTAAACGGTGTTTCGAGAGATGTTTTCGCGCAAAACATGATGAAAACGCAAAAAATGAGCAATATTTTTTGAAAAAAACAGGCTTTAAAAAATGCATCAGAACACAACAATGCTAACCAAATTAAGAAGTGCGAAGACAAAACTTCAGAACGCGGCTCGGCTAACAAAGAATGGCGTGAATTTTGTCGTTTCAAACTGGGTGACAATAAGATTCAAAATGATGCAAAAAGGACAAGCGTGACAAACCAAAAAGTGACGCGATTACAATAGTTGCAAATCAGCGAGCTAACAGGTTCCCAGGAATATCACCACGCATGTCTGTGGCCGAAAGGACAAAAAAGGCTGCAAGGGGAATGGGGAATGCTTAGGATGGTCAACGATCCATCAATAGGTCACTCTCGGGACACAAGTGCATTACCTACATGCACAACGGGTATCGATAGACCCTCTTGTTCGTAAATGGCTATAAAACAAGCATAAGGCAATGTACTCGAGTGCGACGCGAGGGTTGCATGCTCACTTTTTGCGTTTTGTGTTTAAAAAATTGATAAAAACAGCAATAAAGTTGTAAACGTTGTGCAAAAATGCAAGTTACATATAAACATTACCGATTTCTAAGATTTAAAATTGTATTTTATCAATTTATGCGCCTCGCAATTTAGGTAAAACAAACAAAACTGCAATGAGTCACAACTTAAATTTAAAAAAAATAATGTTATCAAAAACCAAACGTTAATTTAATTTCAAAAATTTCACATGCCTTGCACTAAAACGAATTCAGACTTATAAATCTCCACCAAATTTCCAAAATAATCGCGCAATTCATTTCAATAGTTTCAAGGTTGACGCCATAAAAAAGGCAACGGAAAGCATCGGATGGCAACTATTTTATTCCATTCCGTGAGTAAGTAGATTACGATCTTTTGACAGTCACAAAGGCCTTCAAAGAAGTGGACGAAAAAAGTGAGTAAGTCGAGGTGCGTTCCGATTTTTGGGAGTTGGAATTGGTCATCGAAGGCATATTGGATAATCACGCGGTGGGGGACGTTTATTTGTTACGGTTTTTATGGAACCTAGAGACCCATGCAAAAAGCTACAGTTCCACTCGTGGGATGGACGAAAAAAGTGACCATCGATGACAGATGGTTTTTGTTAGGGACTGTGAAGCTGGGATTTGACAGTTTTTGACAGATGTTTGGGGAGGAGGGTGGAAATTGGTTAAAAAAGGTGTTGGGGTGGGTTGGGGTGAGGTTTTTGGGTTTTGGTAAAAATTTACAACAACATAAGATTCGGCACACCACAAGACAACAAAAAATAATTGATCAAAAATGCCATCATAAGTCATGTAAAAACTGATCCGTCAAAGACAAAAACAAAACCCATTAGCCCCGGCTAATGGGATCTATCTATCAAACAGAATGATTCACATCTACAAGGACGCTGAGATACATCTTTGCGGTTAATGTTTGGTAAAAAGTGGGATGGTGCGATTGCCCCTGTCAAACAAACTTGCGCCGGTGAGAGCGCCAAAACCTGTCCATCTTGAATGGCATTCATCAGATTGCGCGAGGCTAACACGCACGTCGACACATAGGTGTTAGCGCTTTCATCCGGGATGAGGGATGAGCTACTTTCTCACAGCTAATAGACTAGCCGACATCGACATAATAGCTAACATAAAGACTCCCTTGTGCGCGTGTGAAAGGTCAAAGGTGTGAAATATTGAGGAAAAAAGGTAAACGGCGGCGGCGCAGGGCGGTTAAAGGTGCCAAAGGGATCGTGGGAATGGGGTTTTCCGGCATTTTTTGAAATTGGGTTTGAACTGGGGTTCGAATTTAAAAATTTTAATCAGCGACGTTTTCAACCATTATTTCGAAGAATATTTGGCCTTTTAATGAATAATTTCCAACCAGTGCCATCAAAAACAACAAAAAACCAACTAATAGTCCCCTCAAAAACCACTCCAAGCCCTTGTTTTTCCGCCCTTTTTCCATTTTGCCATTATCAAAAACGCTTATCGTTCCATTTGGCATGCATGCAGACAGCCGGGACATAAAAAAAGACAACAAAGACATATCCCTCTAAAAAGGACATCAGCACATCATAATGCAACCCCGCAATGAAGGCCTATGGACATGGCCAAGTGCTGAAGGGCGCGAAAAAGCGCAGTCGTAAGTGACCGCAAGAACTTTGCCCGCGGGGATGGAGTTCTTTGGCGGTTGCCGCCATCCGGAAATCAGATTTGAGCCGGCCGGCCTGCGAGGTGGTTCATTTCGTGTTGTTGCTGCCTGCGCACGATATATAAAAAAGTTGCAAAGCTGGGAGCCGGTCAAAGTCAAAGGGTTAGCTAGAGAGCCGGAATTTATGTGTCTTACTATGTTGTTGCTGGAGGGGGTAGTTCCCGGTGTTGCTGATGGTGACCAGAAGGGCCTGAGGGGCAGGGGCGCGAAGGAGGGACGGATAAGCTGTCGCGAACGAGCCGAGCGTCCGGGGTGCAAGGTTGGAACAGGGGACACTTCGGGAGGAGGTAGGTGAGATTGGGGGGTTGATCAGATTGACAGGATTAAAAAGAGCAATTAAATTGGATCCAAGCCAAGAGAGAGAGAGTGCTAATTGGTTTCGAATTGGGTCATTAGTCTCGCAACGAAAAGATGCAATGCTCATTTGTCGCCTGGAAATTGGTCAAAAAAGCATCCCCATCACCAAATGCAATCGAATAGATGCTTTGAAGCATGTCCAAAGTTCGAACAAACATAAACAAACAAAAAATAAATCCGCTTCCTCCAAAGCATTCAAAACAGAAACAGACAGCTGACAGCCACCAAAAAGGGAAACAGTTGACAGGTTGGACTTCAAATGCGGAATTCCGTCGTCCTATTTTTGTTCCAATTCAAAGCTAAAAAGAAACATGAGCAAATCCAAATCCGAAAACCATGTAGAATGGGAATAGGACAGTTTACTGCCAGCTAGCCCTCTGCCTGCGACTGTCAAACCCCTGCCGCCGCCGCCAAACCGGCCGGATCACAACTTCCAGTCCGGCCCCCATCTCCATCACGTCTGAATCGCCAATGAAAAAGCGTAAAAACCTTAAAACTTTATGTACATTATAAACACGGTTGGAATTGGAAGGCAGTTAAGTTAATGACACCCTCCGCCTCCGGCTTGACTTGGGTTGGCTAATTGATAAACCCTTTTTTTGCTTCGGACGTCGACGTCGAAGGCGTTGAAAACCAACCATAGAATTAAGTAAGGTTTGCCAATGGAAGCCCCGAAGCTTGATACCCAAGCTGTGTGACGAACGCCTCAGGCTATCAAGCTCCAGGCTGGCTGGCTTCCGACGGAAGTTACGCAAAAAAGGATAAGCTGACTCTCGGTTTCACTGTCCGCGCAGTAACTTTTTGTTAATAGGCCTCCATCGCAAAAAAAACAACAAAAGATACATGGAAGCACGCGCGGCATACTTGAATCTTTGAAGGTAGCGTGTTAAGCGGATACATACACCATCCAGGAAATGGAGAAGCGTGTTTGTAAGAGTCGTTAGCGCGACCAACTCGGCCAACGACAAAAACTAACTGTCTTCAAGGACCGGATGGAGGATACATAGCGGGGGAAAGGTATACAATGATCGGTTACAAAGTAGTGTATGACCAATAAGTGGTCAGCCGATTAGGTTGACTTGACGGGAGGTTTGAAGGAATGACGACTGCTGTGAGGCTGGGTTGAGGGAAGTCGAACGTGAGGGAAGAAAAAAGGTGCTTTCAGTTTTAAAGGAATAGAAAATAAAATCGAAGAAAAAAGAGGTGAAACGGAACCGTCAAATGGTTAACAAAGTGGGGGTGAAGCGACCTTGAACCGAATTTGGGGGTGTTTTCGGGTTTTTTGGGAGGCTAAAGGTGAGAAATTGGAGTTTTATATCAACAATTGAAACTAAAAGTGTCAAACTTAAAAAAGACATGAAAAATTCTATAACTGGTGGCTCCCGAAGACGAAAAGACAAAATTGTGTGGCCTACAACAACTATAAATACAAAGAAGTCGTTCAAAATGAAACTCATAATTCAATTTTTAAACCTTCAGACCCCCATTGTCCCAAATTAGTTCTACAACTCTTCTATCTTCTCAAAAGGGCACACCCTAATTCCATTGCTATTTTTAACAGACTCAAAAACTACTGATAAGACGTAAGAAACAAACCACCAAACAACCCTACTTATCAGTAAACACCTAGCTAACAATGAATGACCAAGCCCCTTCCGGGACTACCGGCTGATGTCAGAATGTCCATCTCAAATCAACCTGACTGACGAAAACTGATTTACAAAATGCAGAACAACAAAAACCAAGTGACAACACTGACTAGCTTGTCATTTGACCGAGGCCTCCGGCTGTCACGAAGGCACCATAGGCGATCGGCGACTTCTTTGGCGCCACCGCCATCGTCATTTGTCTTCAAAAGGGCAGCAGGCACTTCATTTCGCGATTTCACTTCGCTTCGCGCGGGCGGGCTGGATTGCACATGCCGTTGAAGGGTAAGCGTAACACTCCTCTTTTGGAAATGGAAATATGCCGCCGCTTTTCAAAAGTGTGAACAAAGTTGCAAGCCGCCAGAAAGCATGCCAGAGGGTTCAACTTTTCGAATTTGCATATTTAACCATAATGCGCTAAGCTAAGAACAAAAGTTAGGACCTCCGCATTATGGATGGGCCACATTGTTCATCTTTGGAGGGAGCTGGCTGGCACTAATAGCGAGGGAGGAAGGCAAAACTGGCATATGTTTGCAAACTGGGATGTACTTTGGCAAAAATGGCTCAATTAGCGACTACATTGTGATAAATGGCACTGAGCAGCTTTGGCTGAAACGTTGAAACATAAAAAAAAGTCCAGTCGAAGGACCATAGCAGGTTAGCCTCAAAAGTAGTTATAAGTCGCCTTGTCAAGTGTCGTTAATCTTAAGGGACTCGTGTAGTGTCGTCAGGAGAGATGAAACTTGGGCTTGTGAAACACAGCAAAGATGTGACAGGGGGGATGTTTAATGAACACCCGGTGGGGTGTCTGAAGGGGGACTTGATTTATTGTACCTGGACAACCTATGGATGCGGATTTCTGATATAAGGCAGCTATGTTTTGGGATAGCTCGCTGTCAGAAGGAAGTTTCAAAGCCGGAAGTTACCAAAACCGTTTAAAGTTGGACCAAAACTTTAAAATTCACCCCAAAACCTGACCATTGTCACAAACAATCTCCACCGATTTGTTGTTCACCTCCAAAACCTCCGCCATCGAACGTCAGTCGCAGGCGTTCCTTCAGCTTTTGCCTCCGGACCCATCAATCACACGATTGCCGCACTCGCGCTTACTGTTGAGCGTTCCCAGCCGACAGCTATGGGTAGTAGCCATAGGCTTGGGATATGTGGGGCCTGTCCACCCCGAGACAGGAGGACCGTTGCGTGCCAAAACACTGGATTGATCACCCTAAAAGTTGAAAAGAAGAATCGCAACATTGCGATTGAACTTTGCATCCCATCTCAACTGACCCCTTTGACTTTATCGACTTTGTTTATTTTCACATAATTTATTGCACATTTCGAAAACACACAGTCAAATTTTGACATAATAATATTTGACAAGGATAAAAACGAACAAGGCACATAAAAAACACAGAAATATCGCAACACTAAAAATCAATCGATAAAATAGTCATAAAAGATATTAAAACTGGCAATCAGGAAATAAGTAACTTTTTTGGTGAACAAACATATTGAGACACTTTTTTTAGGAATGTGTGAGTTTTGTTACAATCGATAAGATAACAGATAACAGGAAAACAGCCTGATGGCAGTTAGGAAGTTACGTCAAGTCTAATACTTGAGAAAAGTCTGCGGTCAGGAAAAAAAGAGACTCGGGTTTATGATATGCTGGTTCAGGTGGCGAGCTGCTCCACTATCAATTGGCCCTGTTGGGTTGAATTGGAATAGTGATAGCATGCAAGCACCTATTTACACATAAGGGAATGTATAGCAAGCTCGGAAAGACTAATACCTCGGCGATAACCCGGTGCGATGATCATATCCGTCTAACATGGTGAACGTTGGGGCTGGGTTGTACATGCTTTGCTGGGATACCATCGGCATTTGGGGTGCTGGCATATAGGTTTGGTGGTTTTGATAAGATAAAGGCGATGAAGAAGCGGAAGAGCCACTGTTGTTGTTGTACATAGGGTCGACCGGGATGGGGTTGGAAGTGCTTCGTTCATGGCGTTTGCGATGGAGTTGGAGATGGTCGCTTCGGGCAAAGCAGCGATGGCACTCTTGGCATTGGAAGGGCTTCGCGCCGGTGTGCTTACGGTAGTGACGGGTGAGTTCGTCGGATCGGGCAAACTCCCATTCGCATCCGGCGACTTCGCAGCGGTATGGTTTTTCACCTGGAATGGAATTTGATTACTCGAAATTTCGAAACTGCTTTCGATTTGAACCATTAGCTGAGTGGTGTGAAGCGCAATTTTACCACCCAAAACCCCCAAGTTCAAACCCCGTTGCATCCAAAACATTTTTGCACATTTTTAACACAACCCCCAACCTCAAAAATGATCCCCTCATTAGCCGGCATCAACTTTGCCGACCTCGGCACAACATCTCAGATTACCGTCCAAACTACCGAGAGTCGCTAACAAGTGCAATGTCAACATAACCTCGCCGTTTGAGGCTGCGCACGCTCATCAAAATGCGCGAACATCCTTCGTCAGTTACTGTTGCTCGTTTCGCGCAGCCTCCGACAAAGGCTGACCGCAACAAAACTATCTAATTAAGTGGCCATATTTAGACGACTGCCGTTACTGTCTTCCGTCCCGCAAAAAGACGTAAACTTTAGGCGGATAAGGTCAACACGGAGTCGGACTTCTTTGATGTTGGATATGCGTGAAGTTTCATCGTTCTCCCTTTCCCTACCCCGATTGCGGCTCAAAAAAGTGGTACGGTAATACTCACCTGTGTGGAGACGTCGATGAGCTTTGAGATGGCTCGATTTGGTGTAGACTTTATCGCAGCCTGAAAAATGGAGATGTTTGAGACAGTTTCATGGAGTATCAGGTGCATGAGTGAGATTAAGGGTATTTGTTATGGCACTAAACTGGGCACTTGAGCATTTAAGCTAAGTTGTGTTTGCGCGAGCGATTAGCGCGTGCCAAAACAAGTGGGATAAATGGCGATGAGGACGCTTGTTGATGGGGTCAAATTACAATGTACATACCTGGATGGATGCACTTGTGAGTTCGCTTGGTGTTGAGGATAGTTTGGGATTTGCGTGGATTCCGGGAATGGTACGTCGGATTGGCAGCACTGGGAGGGTTGAAGACTTTGTCGCGGATGTGTTCGGGGATGGATTCCGCGGCGACTTTGTGGCTATTGCTGGGTTGATTAAGAGGTGGAGAGATAGCTGGATCACTGTAGTTACTTCCAGAAGACGTGCTGGATGTGCTCGGCTGTCGGGGGATTCCATGCCCAAGGTGAGGGTGCTGCGGAATCGGCGAAAACTGTTGGACAAAGTTGCCACCAGTCGGATAGACACTGTTCTGATAGACGCTAACCGCGCAATTAGGAACATAAGAACCACTCAGATCAGCATGCTGATAAAGGCACGGATCAACAAGTTGCGGATAGGCCATGTTCTGATTCCCTGCGATGCAGTTAGGGTAGCCGGATTGTGTCGGTTCTGAAAATTAAAACCTCGCTTAAAAAGTGCCTCAACTGATAGCGATGGAAAGTATCAGAACCATCTTGAATGCAATGCGTGTGCATGATGGAAAAGCTCAACCAAAAAAGGGTGATTCAATGCGCGAACGCAAACAAATAATAAAACTTAAGGGAAGACGACGCCCCGGGCTTTCTCTTTCCTCTCGCCTGTTCCCAGAAGAAGAAGGCGGAAGACACGCTTGACGCGTGTCCACAAAAATGGTCTGCTTCACGCCTTTCTCTTTTTTAGGATGACTCGAAATCACCGGGTATCTAGCGGCCCGAATTCCATCGTCTTGAAGGAAGACACCGACATCGAACAAACACAAGCTCCATCTTTCGCCGAAAAACGTTGTCATTGTGTCTCCCCCAGGGCGTCGAAATACAACGGTATCAATGCGGAATACATGAGGCTATGTTTGTTTGATGCTGTTATATGGCTTCAAACACTGATCATCGGCGAGGAAAGAGAAAGTGAGGAAATTGAAATCGAAATGAGGGAAATGCAAAGTAAACTTTCGCTTTTCCCATCCATACATTGCATATTGTCATTGATAGCGATTGTATCTATCAAAGCTTACCTTCAATCGGGGCCAATACGGCTATAACATCGTTGTAAGAGTCACGGCACAGCTCGGAATTATCGTAATTTGCCATGGATAACATTGGTTTCATCATCTGTGGCAAGTTTTTGAAACAAAAAAGAACACGGTTAAGATCTTTAATTGATGGACAGATCTGAAAAGGACGGTTGACCATCGTTAATTTGTCGAATATTGATTAACACGGGCGTTGAAATGAAAGTCGAAACATGCATATTCGCGCTTCAAGCAAAGGACATTGTAAAAAAGATAAAGTTATGGCGAGGACGTCTAATTTCGATGCATGCGGTTGAGTTCTTCGTTCACATAGCGAAGGACTGGGTTGAATTTTGTGGATGCACGTAGTACACGTGAGTTTGGGGAAAGAGGGGAACCGTCGGCGGTGATAACGGGGGATGGCCGTGGAGGGCGAAGAAAGGGCAAAAGGGCTTCAGGATGGGGGTCTATGTAGTTTGGGCGAGAGATACCGAAGGCGCCAACTTCGGGTCCAGATGACACCATTTCCGGGTGAGTTGTTTCGGGTCTGTGCCGTCGGCGAAAAACCAGCACAGCCACTGCAACCAATGGTCGAAAGGGCATGGGGCGGGGCTTGCATATGCGCGACGACGACTCCGACGCCGATGTCGACATTGAAGACGAGTAAAACGATAAAAATGGGTTGGACCGAGGTCGATTGTTGCACATAATACAATACAGCCGCCCTCCGAAGTTAAGTAAACACGTTAAAAATCAGTGATATTTGCTGCAAATACAGCGCCATCCAGGAACTTGCGAATGACTCAAGCCATTGCAAAAAGTGATTGATACAGTGACTCATTGTCATGATCCGATCACCTCCCAAATGGCTCATTGACTTTGTTGGCACACTTCAAAGCAGTTCAGGCTTCAATTCAGACCCATGTAATCCGGTTTGTAAACACCTCCCAGAAGTCCATCTCGTCTTGCTCGACCTGGCTGACTGACCTTCCCAGGCCCAAACCGCCCTTCTTATATGTATGATAACCAACCTCATCAGGACAAAGAACTCTGCGTCAAAATTGATAACCATTGATGACGACCTGACTGCAATTGCATGAATCAACCCTGCCAATAAAGACGTCACATATATTCCGCATGTGCATCTGCATTGACGTTTTGGTCTTAACCACAATTGATAAGGCTAATAAGGTGCAAAAACGGTATAGTGAACGCATGTTGGTGTCGAGGTGGGTTGTGATAACCTTCGAAGACAGGCGGGGGAGGACTCACTTCCGGGGCAGAAGGGTCACTTTGCGGTGTGAGTAAGAGAGGCACTGATTAGCTGGAGGTGATGATTGTCTTGGTCAACAATCAGTTGCGCTATTGTGGCTACGAAAATAGTTGCTTATCTGTTTGTTGGAAAACAACTACAGTAACCGGGACAGATAGGAAAACGTGGAAAAAAACAAGAATTGCAAGAAAAAGGTAAACAAGAAACTTTCTGGACGTGAATTACAGCCTAGAAACATGCAGATTACGGTATCGATGAGTGTGTCTTTTCAACACGGAACAAATCTGTTTTGAAATTGATAAAAACTAACGGTAAACGCCTTAATAAAGTAAATAGACAGGCAGGTAAGTCTTTGATGATGCATAAACCTCCTCCTCGTACCTAGATGGACCGCGGAGGCGGCAACTAAATACGTCGGGGGTCATAACCTCAGCCGACAAAGTTCTCGGCGCATCTTTTGTCTTTGACCTGACTGGCGATATTGGCACCCGGTTAATTGCATGGAATAACTTGCGGGAGTTGGGTTTACGAGCCTGTGGCGGGAAGACCTGCGGTGTGCCGCAAAGCATGGGTTCAGAATAGGACCCAACTCCATGATAATGAGCAAGCAAGACTGAAACCTGCGAAAAGCGCTTTTCCATGGACAAAAACCTCTCTAGACAAGGGAATGAGGCACAAAAAACGACTGCACCGTACCCCATTTGCATGATTTCTCACTCAAAATCAGCCATGTTCATCGCTGTGTCATCTCTGTGTTCACGCTTGTATTTAATCGACAATGTTGGCGCTCTTTTTGAGGCATTCTTTTACATGCTTTAAAATTGGACCCTTTCTAAAACCAGGCGCTGAGAAAGTGTGGTTTTTTTAAATTTGCTTACTCATTGATCTCTGCTTTGATCGGGGGAATACGGTTACCCCGAGAAATGGCGTCATTTTGATAGCGCTTCGCCCACGGGGAGCCGTTTGACGCAGGGGGCACTGATAGCGGGTTACGCTCGATTCGACCCACAAAGCGTGACAATAGTAATCTGAACTCTAAATAGACTGATTAAATAATCTCCAGGTCAAGGATTCTGGTTTTTTTTTCAACATGTTTATGATAGCAACAAAAAATAACAAAGTAAACAGTTCATTATTATCAGATGTGCATAGTTTTGACATGACTGTTTTGAGTAAAAACATATTTTTGCAAAAACTGAACGATGAAACAACAGATTTTAAAGGGCATGAAAATAGTATGACAATAAAACAGTAGTTGAAGAAGCTAATATGGGTTAGAAACCATAAAAACCGCAACTACGGTAACAAAAAAGTTTAAACACCCGTAAGGACGGCTATAATGGCGCTGTTCTCAGAGTTCAGAACTCGAAAAAAGTGCGTGAATCTCAGTGGCCCCGGAGAAAGTTGGAAGCTTTTCATGACCGAGGGAAACGAAACGACCGAGAGGGCATGGAATAAGTTAATGAGCATCATCATCACCGTCAACATCATCCGCAAAAAGGGCGTCAAAAGAAAGCTCTGCTGATGCTGCTGTTGCGCGCCGAGGGTCTCATGTTGCATTCTAATGAGGCTGGCATTACATACGTGCTTGTAGATACAGATCGGCGGGACCAGCAGGAATGTTTTCGAGGGAAGTCGGAACTTGTGTCCTGGAATGGAGGGTTGGAATTAGATGCCATTTCGGAATAAGCTATGTGTTTCAAATGTTGGTAATTAGTTAATTAATACGTTTAAAAGTTAATGATTGTCCAGTCAGATTGTGTTTCGCTTTGTTAGATACTGTTATCAGTTGTCATTCAAAAAGCTAACCGCGTCGGTTAACCACGCTTTTAATTTTTACGTCTTTTCCGTTGGGTTTATCGGTAGTTGTACTTTGGCGGAGTTGAACAGATAAGCGGTCGCTTTTTTGATGTTTACATGGCTGCCTAGAGGGTAGAAACACCTGTATTTTCCCTTTCTGGAAAGAAATCAACAAACTTCAGACCAAAAACCTCAATCAATACCCATCTTTAACCGCTCAACTTCCCCATCACCATAAAACACCATAAATTCCCTCAAAATCACCTTTTTTAAATACCTTTTAAAACTTAGGACAACCAAAGGACCCATCTGTGAAAGTACGAAGAACTCTTTATCAAAGACACGCACACATTTCTGAATCTTGGTGTCCTGACTGCGCCGTCGCCAGCAGTTTCACACGTATTATGTTCTCATGGTTGCCTTCATCATCTTTTTTTCACTTGCATCCCATTAGCACTTGAAAATAATATTTAATGTGTAAATTCGAGTGAGTGAGCAATGCTCGTCCACGTATTTTATGCTGATTTTCATGATATTTATTTTTAAATTTAGTTTAAGAAACAAAAAAAACTTTGCAAGGAAAGTAAATTAGTACACGTCATCTTCAACTATGTAGGCGTTAATCGTGATTAAAACACAGTGAGTGTCAATAAAAGAGGGTATGGGTGCACAGGCTCGCGGCTTGAAGTACACCTGCGATAAATGGTCTCCGAACAAGTGGATCAGTGGCCTCTTAACGACATGGGCGACATGTTTGCAGACAAGATTAACAAGTATTTAAGGACAAGATGGGTTATATCGATTCAAGAGCACTTTATGCAAAATGTTGAACTAAAAAAACATAATTATTGTAGATTGAGATCAAAGTAAAAAATGCCTTTGAAAGCAACTGTCACTTTATCACCGAGAATGGCGTCGACTGGTCAAGTTCTTCACGTTCAATCACTAGGCATTGATTGACAAAGTACCTGTCTTTAACCTCGTAAGACTGAAAAGCACAAAACTGCATAATAACGATGTATATTCAATGTGGTTTTCCATTACTAATAATGCTGACGGCTAGAATGAAACAACAAAACCACCGGACAACTAGCTGTATAGCAAAGAAAAAGTGGAAAACAACGTTTGTTTAAAGTTGCATTCGCCCCTTTGCACTTTTTTAAATGAAATGAATGTAGTTTGATGGGCATAGAAACGTGATCAATATCGGCAGCGCTTTGGTTTTTATTTTTCATTCCGCGATGCAAACTGCATCGATTGCTCCTGTGTTCAAGTGCAAGGGTATGCAAGATTGACTGATAATGCATTCTTTGTTTCTTTTTTCTGATTGTCCAGCTTCCGAGCATCTTGTTACACAAACTTTTCTATGTTGGTGGTCATTTATTGAGTTGCTTGTTTGAAAGTTTTTTTTTGTGTTTTGATTATCAAATTTTGTCAATCGCTACGCTTTCCAAAATTTGACGACATTTATTTTACAAATGGTGAGTGCGCTTTGTAGGAACTTGGTTAAACTGCAAACCTTTTCAGAACCGTCAAACCAAAGACAGTGAAACCCTGTCAATAGTCGTCAACGCCGACTTTCTAGACATTTGCAAAGTTGGACACTACTTTAAAACACCAAAAAGACCAACCGCTTACAAAAATCTTTATTGGTGGCTCCATGTAAACCCCAACGGAGATTCCTCTACAAATGGAGGGTATTTGGCAGTTTTCATTTTCACTTCTATTGGCGGCTTCGAAGTGGAGTATTCTTTTACCATCGATAGATCGAATGTTAAAAGTAAATTTATCAAACCGTAATTGAAACTATTTTTGGTCCTTTTTAGTCCATGAAGTATGCTACCACAATGAGCCGATGCGACATGGTGAACCACAACTGACCACCCACGAAAACCTGCGATACGGAGATATTATTCAAGACGGCGAATTTACAATACAGTGCAAAATCAAGTTTACAGTTACAACTCCAATTATTCAACCGATTGTACTATCTTTTAACTTACGAGTTTATGTTTAAAATCTATTTTTCAGCCAAACATCATCGAAGACAGGTGCATCATTCCATTGCACCTACAACAACTTGAAACGTTTAAACCAGGCCAAAACATTCTTACTGATAAACAAACTGTGAACCGTATTACCTGGTATAATGACTATTTCCCATGTGGTTATCGAGAAGATAACAAGGATCACGTAAGCGTCTTTATTAATATCGACGGAGGCCCGGTAACGCTAGGAATTTCATTTGCATTGACTATTGGTGGAGTGCTTATTTACTGCAAGTTTCTATTTTGATAATAATTGAATTAAATGTTACATTTCAGGCACGTACTCTCACAGTTTTGAAGACGAAGTCGATAATATTGGTTTTCTACAGTGCATTTCGCACAATCTGTGCAAGCATGCAGATCAGAAAGATGGTGTCATCGAAATTGTGAGCATAATTGCATTTGACGGACCTGAATCCAGTTTAGCTGGATCTGTGTACAGTGGTTATTCTTATTTGAAGGACTTGTTGGAACAGGCAATATCAGTGCAACAAAATGAATCTGACAATGAAGTGGATGACGATTCAGATAATGTGGGTGGCTAAAAATGTTTGTCTTCTCAAAAATATGACATTTTAAGGCACTCGAGTTCAGCGACAATGAAAACATTGTAGTAAACGCCGATCTGTTCATATTATGTACACCGGGTATCTACTTCGAGACAGTAAAACGACAGACTCCATGTAAAAATCTTCTTTGGTGGGTACGATGTTATCCAAATGGCAACGATGATATCAGCAAAGGGTATGTAAGCCTGTTTCTTCATACATCTATTGGCGGTTTTGAGATGAATTTCACTTTTAAAATTGACAAATCGAATGTTAGAAGTATGTTACTACTTTTTCTTTCATATAAGCAATTACTGTTTTTAGTGAGTTACGATTCTTTTATTAACGACGCCCTGAAACATGGCATTCCGAAGTTTGTTAAGCACGCGCAACTACACAACGACGAAATTGTCAAAAATGGTCAAATTGTCATCCGATGTCAAATAAATTTCACATTGACGGATGAGTTGCTAAACAATAACCCAGCAATTACGGTAAGCATTGATTACTTTGTTTAGCCTTGTTAATTATAAGTTTTAGCCGCTCGTCATCGATGATAGCTACATTGTCAAACTGGACCGCAAAAAGCGCTACAAACCGGGGCATCAACTAAACGGCAGAAAACGCACGATGGATGGTATTACGTGGTGGATTCAATGCTATCCACGGGCGGCCGGCCCCTTGTAAAAAGCGACAAAATTTGCGTTCGAACCAGATGGAAAAAAGTCCGTCCACACATTTTTGGGAGGGTTCGCTTTCAGCCGGCACGGCACCTAGAGGCTTGATATTTTCATGAGGCATGACTATGGGTACATAGATGCACAATTCTGAAAATCATGCGAATTCCGTGCCATTTGGATCCATGGCACTCCAAAAACTGATTTCATAAGGTGGAGAAATCACGGGGAGGGTTCGCTTTCAGCCGGCACGGCACCTAGAAGCTTGAAATTTTTTTTCCAAATGGCTATGGGCATGTAGATGTACAATTCTGAGAATTACAAGGATTCCATGTCTTTTCGATTTTTGGCACCCGAAAAACTGAATTCATAAGGTGGGCGAATTACGGGGAGGGTTCGCTTTCGGCTGGCACGGCACGTAAGCACTCGCCAATTTTTTTACAGGTGGCCATAGGCATCTAGACGTACAATTCTGAGATTTAGAAGAATTCAGTGCCATCTGACCTTTTGCCACCCAAAAAACTGATTTCATAAGGTGAAAACATGCTGGGGAGGGTTCGCTTTCAGCCGGCACGGCACATAGACCCTTGATTTTGTTTTTACAGGTGGTCTATGGTACAAAGACGTACAATTCTGAGATTTAGCTGGATTCAGTCACATTGGCAACTTTGCCATTCAAAAAACCGTCAAAAACAGCACTTTTAAGGTGAAAACGAAATGGGGAGGGTTCGCTTTCAGCCGGCACGGCACCTAGAGTCTTGATTTTTTGGTGAGGCATGCCTAAGGGTACCTAGACGTACAATTCTGAAATTCATCATGATTGCTTTACTCTTGAGTTTGCTACGTGCTTAAAACCACTGCTTTTTATCGAAAAAAACCCCAAATGGACGCGACTCGCTTCGAACCAACGAGGGTCTTACGCAAATTACGGACAAACCAAATTTTGGCGGGTCGCGGCCGCCCGTGTATCCACGCGGTAAAACCAAGGAAGAATTTGAATATCTCAACGTGTGTTTTCACATTGATGGAAACCTACCAGAAATAGAAACAACGTGTGGCATAAATGTCGGTGGTGTACTTCTTCAAAGTAAGCTCGATGACACTTATAAATTAAGTATCGATTCTAACTTTAGGATCAAACCTTCAAGATTCCATGAAAACGAATGCCATCGAGTTTCCAAAAGCTTTTTCGCACGATTTTTGCGAACGCGCTGACCACAAAAATGGTGTCGTCGATCTCTTGTGTAGGATACAGTTTTCTAAACCTGCCCAACAGCTTCCTCAAAAATCTTCTGTAAGAATAAATTTGCCAATTTGCTTAAGTAAATTCAATATTCTAGAAACACACTTATGAAGACAAAGTCACCATCACAATCCCGAGCCACATGTTTAGTCAAAAGAACGTCAGCAACTCAGAATGCACTCCGCTAAAGTTCGTTGAAGGCTCTGACAAACATCAATGGCAAATTTTGTATTTCCCGGCAGGTGATCTATCACGATCGAAAGGTCATATAAGTTTGTTTATAAAAGTGTATACTAGCGAAACACTACCGGTAACTGTGAGATGTGCAATCAAAATTTTTGGAACAACATTTGAAGGTACGTTTTTTTGCATTAATTTTGACATGACTATCTTTCTTAATTTCACATGTTAATTTCAGAAAACTATGACATTGTTGTCGAAAAGAAAAAGAACTTCCCAATTACAAAGTTTATTACTCACAAAGAACTTCGGCGAATCGGTGGTGTCATTAACAACAAAGTGACGATTCTTTGTACAGCTACTTTTGATACTCAATTGAAGTAACTTGGTACTTATTAGGTTTCAAGTAAACGATCTATTTGTTAAACTGTTGTAAATAACCTTCCTTTAACTATAGTTTTATGCGCTATCAGAGCAGTGAAAAAAGGTGGTGTGCTTTGAACATTTAGGTGGAGCGTCACTTCACTTTGGCTGATAAGAACTAAGTGAAGAAAATCAATTGCAGTAAATGGGTTGTTACAAAATCATCAGGAGTTTAGGCAAGTCAAACTCAGGTTTGTAACATAGCTGTCGATTCTTTTTCTGTTTATTGTTGCAAAACAGCATTATATAGATTACACTCTATGTTTAAAAATCATGGTATGTTATATTTTTGTATGTTGCCATGTAGAAAACATAATTTTTGCATTTTAAGGTTAGAGAATTTGACGACGTTGACACTCTGTCAGTTCCTGCCGACTTTTTGGATACATTATTGCCAGAACAATGTGTTTCGACACCAAAACGGTTTGTACCAGGATGCAAAAACCTTTTTTGGTGGATTGAATGCTACCCAAATGGAATCAACGACAGCAAGAAAGGATACGTAGGTGTCTTTGTAAACACCTCAATTGGAGGTTTTGAAAAAATCATGACGGTGACAATCTTGCGATCGGACATTAAACGTTAGTTTTGTTTTAACAAAAAATTACTATAATTACAGCACTCCTTTAAAGGTACCGATACTGATTTCTACAGTGAGCCAGCAATAGATGGCTGGGAAAAAATCGCCAGTCATGCCACGATTAAGTCTGGCGACATCATAAAAAACGGTGTTTTTGTCGTCAAATGTGAAGTCATCTTTAAAATTCAAAATGACACGAACTTTAGTGAGGTGCACATTATTTTTTTTTATTGTGCTCTTATATGAACAGCATTTAGGTGGAGTTCTTTGAAGACAGCAAAATTGTTAAATTTGATCGAAAGTTGATTGAAACATACGAGCCAGGGCAGAAAATCATAGAGGACAGACAAACCGTGAACGGCATTACGTGGTGGATTGAGTATTATCCGTGTGGCATCACTGAGAATGACAAGGATTACATCAGTGTCTTTTTCAACGTCGACGGAGGGCCGATAAAAATGAATTTTTCTTGTGCCATGTCAATTAATAATGTCTTCATTCAAAGCAAGTACTCATACTTTGACTATATGTATTAATAATTAAAATTATAGAGTCGACTTATCATGATTATGACACATCTGGTTCGTGGGGTTTTGCTCAATATTTTTCCCACAAACAATGTCAACTGGTTGATACTAAAAATGGAATCATTAACCTCGTATGTGACATCAGCTTTGAGAGAACGACCACACCGACGCCCCTTCCAGTGGAAATCAAACCGACTGTAAGTTTTAGTAAACTTTAACAAAAGACTATAGAAGTAAGACTTTTAAGAAACAGTCTATCAATGCTTCAATCACGGCTACATTGTTCGAATACCAGCTTGACCATATCGGCGTCGGCGACTTTGACAGTACTCCAAAAACACTTGTCGACGGGTCGGATAAACACGAATGGCGACTTTTATATTACCCAGCTGGTGATAATCCTCGATCAAAAGAACACATTAGCTTGTTCTTAGAAGTCTCAACGACTGAGACTAAAACGGTAATTTTGAGTGGTGTGGTACGAATTGTCGGAACATCATTTGAAAGTCCGTTTTACATATCCATTCGTCATTCAATTTATACGTTCAATTGCAGAAAAGTTCAACACGATCGTGGAGGCTGACAGCATCTCCGCATTCCCGAAGCTCATCTCGCATGAAGCACTCCGACGCATCGGTGGCATTATCGACGAAAAAGTAACAGTTGTTTGCGAAGGAACTTTCAACACTTTTAATGATTTACAGTTAAACTAATTGTAAGCGGTGTAAATCAGTTTATTAATCATGCAATTTTGTAGCATTTACCTATCTATAACTGGCTCAGACGTCATATCGATGGTTTTTAAACTTAATTATCCGTTTTATTACAATGCTTTTTTACCATTTTATTTTTATGTCGTTTGTTTGCTTTTCAGTAGAAAAACCCAATAAAATTGATGTGTTCAAAAAAATTGAATTTTTATTGTTTTTTTGTCTTTTGGCGTTGCGCGTCGACTGCCAACGTTTCCATTGCGCGACTTGCGTTCTTTTAGCTTTCTGCTTTCGTCCTTCAGATTCTTCACAAACTCCTAATAAAAATGAGTGAGAGTGAAGATGATTACATGTCAGAATCCATTCTGAACGGAATTCCTGATGTCAAACCAGGTTAGTTGCCACGTTGTTATTGTTCTTTAACAAATTCATGTTTTAGGTCTCGCCAAATCCGCCGCCCAGCGACGCGCCCTCGTTATCCAAGCCAGAGCAGAAGAATCCGAAGCAGCATCACGACGGAGAATGACCAAAGCCGAGTTGGAAGTGCACAAGCGCGAGGAAGCGTTGGCAAAGCCGGTCAGCTCGGAGTCGAAGGGGTTCGCGCTGCTGGCCAAGATGGGCTACAAGCCGGGAACGACCCTCGGCAAAGAAGGCAGCAATGCGATCGCCGAACCACTGCCGTTGCCTGTGAAGCTTAATCGGAAAGGTGTCGGCCACGATGTCGAGGAGCAATCGGAGGCGAAGGAGAAAATCGACCAGCATATGAGAGCGATGAAAGAAGCAGCGGCGCAACAGACCGAACTGCTTCATGATTATCGGAAACGGAAGCGCGTTACCGTAGATACGAAGCAGGTTATCGGGGATATCATGAAGATGAGGAAAGCTTGTCAGGAGCTTGATGTCACGTGAGTTTTTTGATGTTTTTAATGTTTTTTTTATATAAAAAGTCGTACAAATTGACATTTTTATATATAATTTTTGTTTCCAGAGCCGGCTTAGAACTCCCAACAGTATCCTGGCACTGGCCCATCTACAAAGACCGAACCGGCGAGATCCACAATGAACCAGCACCTTTCAAAAGGCGACAACAAGCTGAAGAGGAGGACGAGGAAGACGTCAAGTTCATCTATGCCAATGGCAAAGAAGCCCCAGGCAATGAACGCTTCGATGAACTTGCCGAGGAAGAATTGACCGATAGGTTGTTCCAATTTTCATTGTATCTACGCGAAAAACATTTGTATTGCCATTGGTGTGGGGCCAAGTTTGACGATGCCGATCAGCTTGGCGAGCAGTGTCCGGGGAATTCGAGGGATGCACATGAATAAAGCTACCATTTTTACAACTTTTGACTTTGACAATGCGTTTTTGACGCTTTGAATACCTGTTCCATTGACCCATAACCAACTTGAGGTTACTGTAGCCCTTCCAGATGTCGTCCAAACCCGTCAAAGTCCTGGCCGTCGGCGACGTCAATGGCCGTTTCCAGGAGCTTCTCAAACGCGTCAAGACTATCATCGCCAAATCGGGCCCCTTCGACATCCTCCTCTGCGTCGGCGAGTTCTTCGGCCCCGATTCCGAACTGAACAACCGTGTTGCCAATGGCGATATCCAATTCCCGATCGCTACATATGTGCTTGGCCCGTGCTGTCCATCGACTTCGACGTTCTATCCCGAAGAAAACGCTGAATTCTCGCCGAATTTGACCTACCTCGGCCGAAAGGGGGTCCTTAACACTGCCCAGGGGCTTACAATTGGATATGTTAGCGGTATTGAAGCTGTCGGCGATGGAGCGCCGAACGTTTTCGAGTTCGATGACAAGACTGTTGATGATTTGCTGCTACCAGTGCGGGCTCAGAGTGGCTTTTTGGGGGTTGATATTTTGTTGTCGTCTGTTTGGCCGAATGAGGTAAGCTGTTTTCAGCTAAACTTTAGTAAGAAGGGCGTTTCCAGGTCGCTAAATACTCCCCGAACGCTCCCCTCACCGAAGTCGAAGGCAGCAACCACATATCAAGACTCGCCACAGGCCTGAAGCCACGCTACCATTTCGCCGGAAGAGGCTGCCATTACGAAAGGACGCCCTACCGTAACCACAGGGTGCTCGTCGAAGCCGCCCAGCATACAACTCGCTTCATCGGCCTCGCTCCAGTCGGAAATGCCAACAAAGAAAAGTGGATCTACGCCTTTTCGATCGTCCCGATGAAGAAGCTGACCCGTGATGAGCTCACAGCCCAGCCGGCCAATGCTTCCGAATTCCCCTACATGGAAATCCTTCAAAACTTCCTCGCCGCCAAGCGTGAAGCTGATATGCGGAATCCAAACAGCCAATTCAGATTCGACATGCAAGCGGACCCTGATGAGGAAGACCCAATCGACCGTGGTGGCCGTCGGAAGCGTCGAGGCGACTTCGATGAGGGGAAGCCCGCCAAGATCGAATTCAACACTGATAATTGCTGGTTCTGTCTCTCGAACGCCAACGCGGAGAAGCATTTGATCGTTTCCGTCGGCAAGAAGGCCTATGCCGCGATGCCGAAGGGGCCCTTGACAGAAGACCACGTCATGATTCTCAGCATTCAACACGTTCAAAGCATGGCCGTCGCGGATGAGGAGCTCCGGGCCGAAATCGCAGCCTATCGGGACGCTTTTGCGTTGATGGCAGATGCCGCGGATAAGACGCTTGTTGCTTTTGAGCGGAACTTCAAGTGCTCCCATCTCCAATTGCAACTGATCCCCGTGCCGAAGACGAACAGCAGGGCGTTGAGGATGGCCTTTCTGGTGGCGGCGCAGGATCATAAGATTGAATTGGGGGTGTTGGAGAAGGATCAACAGGTTTGTCAGTTTTTTTGGAGGAGTTTCGATAAATTTTGTGGTTTCAGATCTGGGACATTGTCGAAGAAGGCCACCCATACTTCTATGCCGAGTTGCCCGACGGGACACGCCTCCTCTGCACGAAAATGCGCAACTTTCCGATCCACTTTGGCCGAGAAGTCCTCGCCAGCCCGGAGCTGTTAGACTGTTTGGACAAGGTTGACTGGAAAAACTGTGTCTTGGAGCACGCCAAGGAGGCTGAAGTCACGAACGACTTGAAATCGCGGTTCAAGCAGTACGATATTGTGGATGAATCCGATTCCGAGGATTAGATGAACTTATTTCTTTGCATTGATCGTTACAACATGTCTCAATTTATGATTTACACTCAAAATAAACACTTAATCACCACTATCCCTGCTCCTCCAACGGCTTCATGTGCGCTTCCCAGTCGTAGGCCGCCGCAATGTCGCCGACGCCCGTCGACTTCCAGGTGTCCTCGAGCTTACTGTACAGCTGTCCGTAGTCGATTTTGTCATTGTCGCCCAGACAGCTCACGATCGTGTACAGCGTGGCATACTGTGGCGGACACTTCGAGAACAGGGATTGACTCGTGATGGCACTTCGCTTGGCACTGCCCATCATGTCCGGCGGGGTGCCTTCCCACGGCAGCTTGCCGAGGGTCATCTCGACAAGCAGGTAGAGGCCAGCTTCGAGGTCGTGTCGACGCAAATGGGTCTTCATCTGGTGATGCTGGAGGGGTGCGTATTGGGCGGCGCCGGCCCATCGGACATGGACGGTCATCTTGGCACGGGTCGGGTCCAGACGGGTGGACGACAGGTCGGAGAGGTAGATTTGACGTGTTGCGGCGTCGAATTTGATGACGTTGGGGTCGACGCGGCGAAGCAGGTAGCCCAGGGTGTGGACTACTTCGAGGGCCTAGAGGTCAGGGGTACTGTAGGCTTGCTAGATAAGATAAAACTCACTTTGAAGAAGAAATAAATGACCCGTGAAGCCGACCCAGGACTCAGCGTCCCAGAAGGCATGCTACACCAGCAGTCATTGATGGAAGGCCCGGGTCGGAAGCGAGTGACGAAGTAGATGTAGTTTTTGTACTTCGCGCCATGGACAATTTCAACGAAAAGTTCGCACTTCTCAGCCTTCTGGACCGCCTGCAGGAACCCTCCTTCCGACCTGACGAAAGACAACAGATTGACTTCGGCATCGACTTTGACGATGAACGGATCCCCCGCTTGATTGATGGCATTATAGTTCAAGGCCAGCGTTGGATGATTCAGCGTACATTCGATCAGCTTGAATTGGCCATTCAAAATCGTCCCAACTGGGAGCTCCTCCGGTCGGACCCGCTCCGCATTCGCTGCATTGGCTAGCCCCGCCGCTTTGGCATTGTTGCTGTTCATCGGCATGGTCGCAATCGACAAACTATCCGTCCCAACTCGAAAGAACCCAAAGTTTTTTTTTTATTGACAGTATGCCATATGCAAATCCGGATCGATTCATCCAGAAACGAGATCCAATTACAAAATTAATACAAATTTAACCAACAAACTTGGACATGAGGTATTGCTTCTTGCGCTCGACGATCATCTCCTCGATCTCCTTCTGCGACGGCACCATGACGTGTCGGATGACCATTTCCTTGCCATCGTCGCCGAGGACGACCGATTCCTTGATGTCAAACTCCTCTTCATCGTCATCTTCAACGCGATACATTTCATCATCCAAGTCGTCCCAGCGGTTCATCCGCGCGCCTTCCTTCTCCCATCGCTCGGCAATCCGTTGCTCGGCTCGAGCTTCTTGAGCGTGTTCCAGCGGCACCAGAAGGCCATCATCGTCGTCGTGGTAGCCGTAATACGCTGCATCCACTTTCCTCAACAGAATGTGCTGCTTCTTGGAAGAAGGCTCGTCCTGGGCGGCCTGTTCAAACAGCTCTCTCACGCCGGGTAAGTCCTTCGCTGCACCGAAGTATTTGTAGCCTTTGTTGCCGTAGATTTCTTGACCTTCCTTATCCAGCTCTCTCGGTGCTATTTTTCGATAATCCGTCCCGCCAAGCTCCCTGACACGACATTCCCAGGCGTATTTGAGTTTGAGGAGGCGGTTGATTTCGTCGTTGAGGTCGCGGAGCTTGTATTCGCCGAGACCGGGGTTCTGAAAAAGGAAAAAAGATACATTTATATATAAAAACTGTTGAAAATCGGTAAATTTATATATAAAAATCAAATCCTACCTGAATCTGAGCAATCTTCTTACTGATATCAGCCAGGATCTCACGTCGGAACCGTTCAGCTTCACCGACTTTGTTGCAATCGCGAGTATCGTGAGGGCGACGAGAGATGGGGCCGCGTTCTTCTTGTTCCTTCATGCGGCGCCATCTGGCCAGGGCCGTCATGGCCTTTTCCGCATTTCGAGCCTGGAAACATATTACTTAAGAGTCTGTTAAAGTTTAAGAGTGAAAAAGACTTACCATGGTTGGGTTTGAAGCAAATTAGAAGCGGATTTCGTGGAGAAGAAGCAGCTTTGAAAAGCATCGCGTTTTCCCAATGCACTGCGCAAATGGTTCTTTTCGTGGTGGGAGCACTTTTATGCGCACTTTGGGAAGTGCACGCCTCCTTGGACTGCTTTTGTCATCACATTTTGAAATTGGCCCTTGAATCCGCTGAATTTCGATTCTACCATCCTGAAACATGGCTACCAAGACGAAGAAGACTTACTGGACCCCTCTGGAGAGCAACCCGGAGACGATGACTAAGGTTCGTGGTGTTTTTTTTGACGGTTTTGTTGATCGATGTCTCTCTTTCGACCAATCATCAAAGAAATGGTTTTTTTCAGCTCATCAATGACATCGGCGTCACCGGAATCCGCTGTGAAGACATCTATGGCTTCGATGCGGACTGTCTGGCCTTTGTTCCGAAGCCGCATTTGGGGGCGATTTTGTGTTTCCCGGACTACAAGAAGGTTAGTCATCATTCGATGTTTTTATATATATTTTTCTATCTAAAATGTCTTTTTCCAGTGCTACAGCCTCGTCAAGCCCAAGTACGATGCCCTCGAGTCGGATGGCTACAAACCTGATGAGAAACTTTTCTTCATGAAGCAGAAAATCGGCAATGCTTGCGGCACTTTCGCCGTTCTCCATTCCCTCGCCAATCTGACGAACACCATCTCCATGGGGTCCGGCCCCTTCGCGTCCTGGCTAGCTAAAGCCAAGCCCCTCAGCATCGAGGACCGTTCGGACTGTCTCGAACACGACAAGGACATGGCCGTCGCGCATGAAACCAGTGCCCGAAGGGGCTCAACGAACGCCGATGTCCCCAAAGTCGAGCACCATTTCGTCGCCTTGGTCAATGTCGACGGTATTCTCTACGAGTTCGACGGCCAGATGGACTTCCCTCGTCCTTTGGGACCCACGACCCCGGATACGGTCCTCCAAGATGTCGGCAAGCTCGTCAATGAGATGATCGCCGGTCTCAACAACTCGATCTCCTTCAATGCCATCGCACTTGTCGGTGATGACTAAACTTGATTTAGAATGCATTTCTTTCACGCTCATTGCTTCCTGGGCATATCTGTATTACTGTATTTATTTTTATTTAAGCTTTTTGCAGACTGTCGCCATCCGGTTCTTTGCTTTTCTGTATTTTTATATTTGAACGCATTTTATTATAAAATTGCTGCTTAAAATCCCAAAATCCACACGTAAAGAGTTCGAACAATCCCCCAAAACAAAAACAACAACCTGAACCACCCCTCAAATGACCCCTGTCTGCTTGAAGTTCTCAGCAATGATCATATCGGTGACGCTGTTGAGCAAGAACTGCACCTGATCAGTGTCAGTGGCACAAGTCAAATGGGTGTAGATCATTTTATTTTTGTTCCGAATCTGGGCTTCGAACCTTTTTTGGATGTACTCTGTCGCGTTTTTGTAGTCGTTTTTCTCTGAAAGTATTACATTAGCCGACAATAGCCCTTTAAAAGTTGCCATTATTTACCTTTGTAGCTGGAAAAGCACACTGTCAACGGAATTTTGCTTATCTTTTCGGCAAAAATGTCTTTCTTGTTAAGAAAAAGGATTATTTGAACTTTGATGAAAAGGTCATTGTTGCCGATCCATCGGAATAGAAAGAGGGCATCGTCCAGACGGGTCTGAAATCGTTTTTCGATAATCTTTTCTGTGTTTTGAAAGCACCGCTTACTAATGCTCGTCGCCCCTCAACTTCCTTGACTTTCATATTACTTAGACTTGCTGAGGCATCTTCTTCAGAGAGGTATTGGTCGTATTCGCTGATTGCAGCGATGAAAAACTGTAAACTGCCGTTTCAAAGGTCAAACTTTCAACGTAAAACTAACCAATGCTGTGACATTGTCGAACACGTGAATCCACTTCCTTCGCTCTGTCTTCTGCCCTCCGACATCAAAAATTCGGAACTCCAGGTCCTTGTAAGTGTATTGCATTTCAGAAACACCGATAGTAACCTGGCGCAGGTGCAAAACATCGGCCACTGTGGGCGTGTAGCCGGTGGGAGCGCTTATTCTGTCGATGGCGTCCAGGAAGCTGAAATGGTTGCAGTTTTTACCCTTTTTTTAAGTCTATTTACTTTCTGCGGTATAAAGAACAGCATAAAACTGCAAAACTTCAAAAAAGTAAAACTTAAAAAAAGTGGGCGTGGTTTAGTTGGTTACGCCCCCTTTTTAAGCTCCGCCCCCTTTTTAAGCTCCGCCCACTTTTTTTTTGTTTTTGCTTTTAGACTCACAATTTGGTCGAATCCATAACACTGGTGTTGCTCCGATGATCGTAGGCCATCTTCAAAGCCGGATCATTCCACATTTGTTTAATTTTAGCTGATGGTGACGCCGGAAAAGTGTCGCAAATCACAAAATTGATCGTTTTCAACTCCTCCAATAAGCCGGGCATCATTTCCTTGGTTTCCGGAAGCACCGTGTAGTTGAGCAATTGCACTGCTTTCCACAACTCGTTCACGGCATCGGTTACATTTTTGAAAACGAGTGGTCGTTGCTCACCCAAATCTCCGGCCGTGAAACCATTCAAGTGGATAATTCTGTAAACGTGGATTATGTACGGTACACAATTCACAATGTCACACATAAAACATAAACCACAAGTTAAAACAAAAAAATGTAATTAATCTTTGTAGGCTATAGAAAGTAATAAACAGTATTGAACTTGATTATGTCATACTTTCAAAATGACAACATTGACTCATAATTTTAAATTAAAACCTTCAGTTTCCATCAATTTTGTATTTCAAAGAGTTATGCCTACATTCAACACAATGCGCAACAACAAAGGTGACACATCCTAATGATGACTAATTGTAATGAAGTTTGGTTGTTAATTTTTGTAAAAATTGAGGTCAAATGTTCATTAATATATTGATATATTGAAACCACTTACCTAATCTGTTTGAGCACTGTACTTTTTCCACTTTCGGCGGGGCCTGCAAAACTTTTTATAAATTTGAATCAATGTCTGGGTAATAAAAAAAACATAAAACTCTTGCGTCCTGGTCTTTGGAGACTTTACAATTACAGTTGTACACACATGACATGTGTTTAAAAACAATCTAATTTGCAACCGAAAGGCAAATTTTATCTAATTTTTGTGGTAGTTTACACTACACGTGTTGTAAAAGTAACCTTGCAACGCAATACGTGTAGTTTTGACAAAACCTGGATTTTGGAGGCATCAGGAAGTTTTTTTGTAGGTCGTTCTGGTGAAAAGGGGATTTCATACTGGTGTTTATGAGTAATGGTGGGGTGTGAAAAAAGTTGGTGGTAATGGGGTCGAACTCTGATTTGGCAAAACTGTTAAAAATTTATTAAACTCCGGACTATCTTCGGGAAATGAAACGAAAAAAGTTGGAAAAGTCGAAAAAGCCGAAACTCACCCAATAATAGCAATTTAATAATCTTCTCCAACGCCTTCCCATCATTAGCTAACTGTTCGTCAATCTTTTTACTAATAGCAGCTGCATCTCCAGGGGCTCCATCCCACGTAGTTGGGGTCATAGCCGGCGGTGTCTGAATCCGTCTCGGCGGAAGGCCCCTTTCCACGTCAAAATCTGGCGGTGGGGTCTCATTTGTCGGAGATATCGCTGTCAATGACGTCGATGAGGAGTTGTTGCGTTCATTGTCGCTGTAATCGGGGACCGGCACCGGCCTCGATGGATGGACCTCCTTGATATCGTTCGCACTGCTCGATTCGCAGTTACCCATGATGTCCGAGGAACCAAGGAAAAATGCAAAGGAAAGAAGCGATTCTCTGAAAACTGACGCTATATATAAATGTCTCAACCAGGTATTGCTAAAACGTAAAATAGCTAACATAAACCGCATCGAAAAGCCAAAGACAATAAAGGTTAAAAGTGGGCTGAACACGGCACAGAAGCGCACAAATTCAACTTTACAACCCCTAGGGCATTACCAGAGACAAGTATTCACAATGCGAGTTCCCGGTAATGAGTATCGACGTAACTAACATTTGATAAGTCTTATCCACATTACAAACTATTACACCGTTGTTGTGTGCCGGTTAAAATATTCTGTGCTAATGCAAACAAGTGCGTTGTACTTTCGAAGCTGGGAAAACTTCAACATGACGTAAAATGGAACAAAATTGAAAAATTAATAGTAACCAGCTATAAAAAAACTGATAAAGCTTTGTGCATTCCAAAATCATCCTTTTCTACGCTCATAAATAGAACCCTATGGCGCTTAATAATAAATTACCACAAATAAAGAGTGTAAAAACACATGCACGCGTCGATATTACTTATATCTAGCTTGAAGTTAAGCGAGTAAATAAAAGCTTGGGTAGAGCTTTAAACAGCTTTGCGTTTATAATGGGGTTGTTTTCACAGCGTTTTTGAGGGGCATCGAAGAACGGGGTATCACTTCCTTTTTGATGAAAGTGGCAAAATGACAAAATTTGGATGGGAAATGTCTTTAAAAAAGTGCCAAAAATCACTTTCCAAGTCACACAGAAAGCATAAAAACGCACATTTCAGGTTAAAGTGAGTGGACTGGTACAAAAGCGGGTGTAACCCACCCCTGCGCCGTCACGCGTAACATTATTACACCAAATATTAGCCATGCTAATGGCCACCAAACATACCCTGGCTTGGAAAGGCTTCGGGGAGCATAAGCTTTGAAAAAACAGTAGCTGTAATGTGTAGTGGTAATGGTAAGTGACAGTCAGATTGCCTGGTGTCCCCCTGAGGCACTCCCCAGCTGACAGTGGTTCTGCTCTGCGCAGGTTGGGTTTTTTTGCCAAGCTGTGACGAAATGGCGTTGAAAGTACAACTTTCAATGCTACACTTTGCATAACAAGGGGAAAGGGAAGAGGGATTTGGAGTTTTATTGGAGGGGGTCATTATGGTTTGTAAATAATGACTATTTTAGGACAAAAAAGTCGTAAGTGAAGACGGCAAATGGATATTTTTATGCATTTTTATTATGCTTTTCGGATATATACAGGGGTCAGAAAGTCAGATGGGATCAAGTAAGCATAAATATGGACATCACTTCTCTTCTTCATCAGAGGAGGAAGACTTCTTGTTATCAGAGCCCTCTTCGGCCATGCCCTTGCACTCGCCTTGGTCAATGGCTTGCTTGAGCTTGGCCTGGGTCTCCTCTTCGATGGAGCGGATCTCCTCCATGGAGAGGCTGTACCATTGGTCGATCCAGCAGAAGGTTTCGCGGTGGAACTTGGCGAACAGGCTGAAACGGCACTTTTCAACAATTTGGCAGGATTACAGATGGTCACTCACCGCGGATAGGTCTTATGAATCGCCTTCTCAACGCGATTCTGAAGCCCGAACCACTTGAAATTGACCGAAACACACTTATAAGCCGTGATGACAGGCTTATGCTTGCGGGCCCATCCCTCATTCAGCGGTCCACGACCCGTCTTCTCCGATGTGAATTTATGGATATCGTTGTCATCGTTGAAGTCGCCCTTCTTAAGATGGCTGTCGTCAGCAATATCGATGAAGACGACCTCGCGCTTCTTGAGGACATCCTTAGGCAGGTTCAGGGCATTGGATTGCTCGCCACGATCTTCGCAATGGATGGTTTCAACGACGATTTTGAAGTTGCCTTTCATGTAGTCGGGGTTCTGGAAGACAACCCTTTCTTTCTTCTATACGGTCATAGTTAAAAGCAGCTTACAGTAAGGACAGTCTTCGTGTACGGGAAAGCATTCCACGACTCTTCATGCAAGATGAAAGCCGTCTCGGGGAACAGCTTCCGGAAGACGTACGGCACCTTCTGGGCAAGATAGTAAATCTTGTAGGTGTAGACGCCTTCGATGGTGTGTCCGGGACGGATCGACTTGGACCTGAATTCGTGTTGCTTCACGATGACGACGCCATTGCCACCACCGGTTTCATTCTTACTGGCTTCAGCGACAGACCACAGCTGACCGCGTTGGAATTCTTCGAGGGTGAAGGGAAGGACGACGCGGTACTCCTGAAGAGTTTGTGAGGGTGACGGAAGTTGATTAAAGTTGTTAATGGCAAACCTTGATAAGCATGCCTGTTCAATTGAAGGTGTTTATGGTCAGAAGCGAGGCCGTCCGGACCAGTCAGAATGGCGATCGCGGGGTTAGAATGCCTCGAGGGGGCGATTTTTGGGTGTTTCGAGAAGCAATGGGAGTTCATTTTATGCTAATTTCAGCTTTTAATTGCATAATTTAGCTTTTTTAGTTCCAAGAAGCCGACCTACAGTACACCTTCACCATCAAATCCCTCCAAAAACACCTAATTGTTACACCCAATTCCGATTCCCACGTACCCCTCGCCACATCCATGCAAAATACCCTGAACCTTGAGCCCCTGCCACCTTCCCTCAACTGAATTTGACATTTCATGACCATATTTCCGTCATTCACACGCCGTTGACGACGTTATACCCTAAATTCTCACATGAGCTTCCACTTCTTTCCAAGTTTACATGGACCTGAAACATCCATCCAGCTTCCGCATTGCATCCATCCTTTTCGAAATTCCCCTTTTCAATACGCTGTCCGTTTTCAACTTTTTCAATGACACCGACAATTTGCTTATGATGCATTTGTCGGGCCTCCCAATAGAGAGGCGCGGCCTTACAAGGCCTTTATGAAACTTAATGGTGAAAAAATGCCGAAAAAAATGAAGACAGATAACGACGAACACGGAAAGGAATTGAAATGGACCAAGTTTGGTTAATAATTTCCCTCGGGATAGGAGAGAGGGGTCACTATGCTTGTTTTTTGCAACTGTTTCTTACAATTGTTAGGCTTCACGGTTATGAAGATGGTTTATATTTAGCCTTTTCTGGAAGTATTGGTAGAATTTTGTATTTGGATTTAATTTGATTGAAATTGAGTTTTTTTCAAAGATCGGCAATTTGGATTTCGTCTTTTGGACTCATTATAGGCTTATCTGTGCTTAAAAAGGTCGGATTTTTGTAGCCACTTGCAGGAATTGAATTTAGTAATGACATTGGATTATCTTTACCTGCGTACCTTTATCGCGGTCATTTGGATGATGTTGCAAGATAGCCCAGTGCAAATGTAATGTATTTTAAAGCAGATATAAGCGGATATAATTGTTTTGGAAGGGGGTTGTGAGCCGGTTATACCGTATTTGACATCATTTTCTGACGTTGTTTGCATTTTTCAATTCCCTTTTGTCAAATTGTCAATTTTTTCACAAATTTGACAAATTTATCCATCATTTTATCACTTCCCAAGATGTCTCAACAAGATTGTTTCTGTTTTTTGTTGTTTAAACCTAATGACCCCCGCATGTTTACAGAAAAAGGTCAATTGAGACTACATGTGTAGAAATATAAACTTTAACTGCTTCAAAACATAGTAAAGTGAGATCTGTTCCGTCTGGGCTAGACATAAATAGAGAAAAAATAAACGACACTATCTCACTGCCATCCACAGCTGGCATCATTTGGAATGGTCCCAATTTTTAACAATTTCCATTTCAATCCATTGTATACGTGCCAAAATACTACTCCGTGAAAAACTTCATGTTTGAACTACCTGCCCGCCAAACACAATCATGGTTCAAAAACTTTCAAAAGGTTTTGAGTTACGCGTCGAAATCTCATTAAATCCGTCCGGACCCCTGAGGCGATGTTGTTGGCTGGACAGCGCCTTTGTTATCTTTTCACCCCTGTCTGAACACATAAAATAAACTAGGACACGACCTAAGTAGCCCTGAGTTTCTGTGAGGTCTTCTTTTGTTGAAAAGACAGATTTATTATGTATCGAAGTTCGGGAGAGGCGCATCCGTCTTTCTTTGTGCCGTCAGCTGTCGTGACTGACATGGGCGGATGTAAACTTTTTTTTGTTCACACTTTTCAATGGCTTTTTCAAATATAGTTTTTGGTCCCAGACGTCGGATCACGCATGCCATTGGCATTGATGCAAAAACAATTGTTCCGATGTTAACGCGTCTGTTCATCTCACAGGTCTTACACAAACAATGTGAATATCAAATGACTCAACTGACAGCTTGCTCAAGTCATTATACTTTGAATCGGACGTGTGAAGATAATTTTTCATTTTGACTCAATCAGATCACCTTTCTACTTCCGTGTGAAGTAACTTGATCGCAGTGTTGATAATTGGCCATTGTTTTGTCTTTTTGAAGGTTTTGGGTCATAAGGTCTTGCAAATCAGCGTGAAATATGTATGTTTTCTTCTCGCCCCCACAGCCGTTGGCATATTTTTAGCTTTGCCAGAGACCCTGGAGCGTTATTACACATATCGCGGACTCGCTTAATTGTAATTCTCCAAGTTTTAATAACCTTATTTTGCCGTGATTGCCTAGTTAGACAAACGCGGAACCGATCTCTGATTGACAAAACTTATTACGTGTCGCTTGGTTTATGACCGCTAGTGTCATCAAAACACTTGCCGGTGCCCCAGGACTTTAGGCTAATTTGAAACGAGAGAAAAGAAAAGCATATACGCGTATTGTGGATGCTGGCGTCGGTGCCGGGGGCGGTATTTTCGTCCAAAATGGGGTTACTGGTGGGCCTGGATGGCTCAAGACAGTGAATGTGAATGTGAACTGTTTCATCTCTGTCTCGGGTGCAAAGCTCACGTCAAGTTTCTCCCCAAAAAAGACCGAATGCATACGTAAAGACGAGACGACAAAACAATGTTCATTGCACAGTGTTCGAATTCACATTCATACATGCATGCATGCCCCGCAGGGGGAATAGCGACAGTCTAGGGCCCCCAAAAAGGCAGGCGTTTGGCAATGAATGCATCTCAAAAGACGGACCGGGCGGGTTTACATTGCACCGTGCAAGCCTTAAAGCTTTTCATCCGTGGGATATCATGCCGGCCTTGAAGGCCTTTTGCTACGCCTGCTGATGAGAATGATGTTGATATTGGCCATTGATGATGATGATGACACCAGCTGCAGGGCTAATTTGTTGCGGGAGGAGGACCACTGCCGGCCGAACGGGCTAAAGATTAGGGATGAGAAGAAGCATGAATATCTTGCGTATTCGCCCTCTTCCCCTTTTGCACATTATAGCCAGAATTTCGAATATGCCAAACCAGCTTTTCGGGTTATCGTTGACGCCATCAATGCCTTCCATCAATCCTTTCCAGCTACCCCCATCGGGGTTTAAGTTAGAAATTGTTTGTCGGATGGGATTTTCACATCACTCTACCCTTATCAAATCGGCTTTGCCACTTTTTCGGCCGAGATTTTTGACTTTAGTCTTTGATAGGGTCCTAGGATAGCCCGCCACTTTGCCACGCCCTTTTGAACCAAAAGTTTACTTAAATAGCGGTACTTTCGAATTCCAATGAGTGAGTTTTCCCGTTTTCATAGCCTCGGGCTACAGTACCCCACATTCTATATTAATGTGTTCACAAAATAGACACCAAACACGCGCTTAACCAACATTTGGAGACAAATTTAACTCCATATAGCCAACAAATATTTGTATTTATCAAAATTAGCCACGCCCGAGTACAACTAATAAGTAACTAATGACGTTTAGATATATTTTTTGACCTTTTAGCCTAATCAAATCACAACAATATTTTCAATTTTTAATCCTAAATATGGGAAAGCTCTAGAGTATAATGCACACAGAAAAAAAAGTGCATTTCGTAAAAATTCCGAGTGGACGCATGTCCCCTGTGCGCGGTGGACAAGCTTCTTCTTGCGCAACGTGGACGCAGTTTCCCCCTTTTCGCGGGGACAGGTTTCCCGTTTTGGCATTGGCATTGTGTGTCGAACGATGTCAACGCGTTTCTCGAACTTGGCGGGTTTTTCCAAGTTCGCGAACTTGCATCATCGAATTTTGACTTATGTCGCGTTTGTTCAGTTTTATGTCGATACTGTTCCGTTGTTTTTGTACTCAACACCGTGCCGAGCACGCCAGATGAACGCCTGGATCGCTGCCTGATATTAGAATATGTAAGTTGTGACCTTTTTCCATTTTCTATTGGTTTTTCTATAAACTACTTCATGTGCTTTCCAGGTGCGCTAAAGCGGTTGGCTATCCAGGGCTAACGTGTTCGGTTCATCCGGTCATCGTCGAAGTTTTATGAGTGGAAAATCTGCAGAATTCGAGAATTTGTCGGGGCCTTGGAGTCGTAAGTTGAATTGAGATGAAAAAGATGGATTTTTATATATAAATTGTTTCCAGAGTAAACTTTTTCCTGCTTTCCAACTTCCATCAGTCTTGCGCCACGATCCCGTGAGTTACGCCGTGCAATGTCGACCGACTTTCTGCTGACCGCGTGAAGGAGATGATGATGTGAGTTTGCTATTATTCCATTTTTGTTACATCTTTCTACCAATGCAACCCATTTCAGTCCGCTACCTCATATACTTTCCTGACTTCCACGATCCCATACCGCACACGCTGCCATCGTTGTACCGTTGATCGCCAGACGTCCCCATACAACCAGGTTAAATGATGTCGTCGACGTTCAGCATTCATCGAAAACCCTACCGCGACACTTCACAGAACTCCAACCAGCAAGTACCCGCGATGAAGCCAAGACAAAATTCCCCTACGTCGAAAGCGAATTTGGGATTCAATCTTCAATCAGTTTTTGTAATTTGTTGTGTTTACCTTTTTGTTGTGTTTGTAAATTTTTTTAAACTATATTTTACGCATATTATGATTTGAAAATAAATATGCCAAAAATGTAACAACTGTCAATATTGATTCGCATTATCAAATAAAAAGAAGGGTGTAAAAATCCTATTGATTCCGAAGACATCAATCCCTTACGCGCAAGGTACGCTTGTCCCCGGTGCGCGCGGGACACATTTCCCCTTTGCGAGGGGGAAATGGTTCCACCATTTGACGGGTTCAAAAATTTTCCCCTGTGCGTGGTGGACATGGGTACCCGCACATTGGTGGAAATGAGTCCTTTTTTTCTTTCTGTGCAATTCCGTGTGAAATCTAGCCACAATTGGTTAACTATTAAGTTCCTTTTTCCATTATTCTTTTCCAGTTCCGTAGTTTGCACCATTATTGTGTTCGAAAATGTAATATCCCAAGACGTCAGACGGAACATTTGTGTAACCACAAAACAATGCCATTTTTCAATTGCAATTATTGGCTTGCGGGTTTCCCATCAGCATTATTTGGAATAACTCTATTTTAAGTACATTTACCGTTTTTGGTGAATGCCATGCCCACCGCCACCGCCACCGCTGGAGGGCCTGGGTCGGCTAAAGGGTTCCTCATTCGTGTGGAATCGGAACAAACATAATATTTGTCTTCTTTCTTGTTGCAGTTGGTTTTACGTTTTTTACTGCTTGTTAAGTGTACTTGGACCTTGGCGGTGGCGGCACGGTCATCGAGACCGATTGGAGGGCTTCCAGCTTTTCCGGGCGGCGAGCTTCCGCGTTTATTTCCGTGGCGCGCGTGGTTCTTTGGGATGAGACATGACGCGCAACGTGGATAGTTTGAGGTTTTGTATAGTTTTTCATTGGACTTATCCCGATAGTTTGAACATTTTTGACTATCGCGACCGTTTTCATCCATTGCAAAACTGCATTTTTAAAAACTATTTCCAGATAATGTCTACCACAACCCCCGAACCACCCCCATCAGACCCCATCAATGAAGACGACTTCCAATGTGGTGCCAAAAACGAAGGCTATGACGATGCCAGATTCGCTCTAGTCACTTACGGTGGGACTCCTATCGCCATCTGTGGCCTCATCTTCAACCTGATTCTTGTCGTAAGTTTCACTTTTACAACTTTTTGAACCTTTACGACCCCGCTTTCCACAAACAATGCCAACAAACCACCAAATTGCCCTTTATCACATTTCCAGAACCTTCAAAACCCCATACCCTTTGAATTACATTGATTACCACCACAAATTGCTGCAATTCCATGAATGGAAACCCCATGGCATGCTTTCATAAAAACGGGACCCAGTTTTGCACGAAACACTCATTTTCGGATGTATTTCCATTAACAAAAAACACGGAATCACTTCCCATAAGCAACACAAACATTTTTGATGTTCTGGTTTCCTTGGAATTTGGAATCAAAAACAAAATTTTTCATCTTGTAATGTAGTTTTTCAACGTATCAAAAATTAATGAAGGAACTCTGACACACATGTAAATGAGTTTGCCCTAACTTTGATGACTTGTAAGAGGAAACTCACGGAATCAAAGTCGAAAAATGTTGTCATAGCAAATTATCTATGCAAGAAATGTGCAAAAATTAAAATTATTTGTTTTTAGCGGACGTTTTCACGAACACAACATTTGAAAACACCCACATTTTACCTGTTTTTACTGGCCATCTTCGACTCCCTCATCTGCGTCATCTACATCCCATTTTTCACCGTTGATGCCATCGCTATTTACTACGCAGATGAAAAGCTGCATCATCTGTGGCACAGCTATGTCTTAATTTTGTACGGGACAAGCCGAGTCGGTAAGGATTAGCATTTTTTGACAAATTTTGACAGTTTTTGACAATGTTTATCCCTTTTTAGTCCAATGCGCCTCGACCTACATGATGGTATGTGCCACAATTGAACGCTTCGTCGTCGTCGCTAACATTAGACGCCTTTCCTTCCTGAGCACGTATGTTGTTGTTATCCCAATTTTCCTGGCATCAAAATAATGTAAACATTTTTTCAGTGAAATTGGCCGTTACGCATTTTCGATTTTGACGCTTTGTGTTATTTTCGTTTTGAGGCTACCAGCATTTTTCGACTACAAAATTGTTTTCCTTAAGGAATGCCCCAGTTTCGAAGACTACACATTTGCGCCGTTGTTGATGGAGTATGAAAACTATCAAATGTTCAACTTCTATGTCAATAGTATTGTGCAGATTATCGTGCCGTTCATATTGTTGCTGTCGCTGAACTTGATTATCATTGCATTGACGAAAAAGAAGATTTATAGCAAGTTTGGGCTTGGTTACTTTGCGGAAATGCCTCAAATTGCGACCTTGTTGCGAAAAGGTTGGTTTTTTATTTTCGCGGTGGGACCCAAGATTACGGTATCTTTTTAGAATCGATAAACACCAATCAAAAACACCGAACAGAACTTCGTTACGCTACCCGGACCATGGTTTTGATCGTTTTTACATACTTGTTCTGCAACAGCTTCAGTATGTTCGTTACGGTAATGGAAAATGTGTTCAAAGATAATCGGCTCATGTTTAATGAAGATGGCTCAAGGTGTGTACATATTATCCTATAAACCAATTGTCATTAATGTAAACCCTTTCAGCACCCAATTCTACACCTACACAGCCGACCTCGTCTCAATCCTCGCAGTGATCAACTGCTTTTTGCGGATTTTTATCTACTTCTTCTGTAATCCCCAATTCCGTGCCCAAACGCTCAATAACTTCTCAAAACTATGCACGCAAATGCGCAAATTTCTCAATTGCAAACAAGCCTGCACCATCGAAACGTCCATTGAAAAAAAGTCGTCCGATAATCTCGTCAGTGCCGGTAGCCGTGACGATCAGCTTGTCACTGACAGTAGCCGTCCAGGTCAGATTGTCAATGCCAATGTGACCTATGGGCAAACGTCCATGAATACTTGTTACTTGTAACTGGCAAAAATGTGTACTTTTATTGAAAAAGCAAGAAAGAAACTGTTATGTTAGAAGAAAATGCTCACTCAAATATGTAAATGATGAAATATGAAACAAACGCTACAACATAGTAATAATAAATGAACTAACTACATCAAGAATTATCTTCAGAGGACGTGGCACGCAATGTTTGATGAAAAGTGTAACAAAAAGAACAGAAAGAAAGGCAAAATTAACATAAAGTGGGGCCCAATGTTGTTGAACTTATATTTTCTCCATTGGATCCTAAATGCGCGGAGTTCTCATCCCAAAAGTCCAAATAGGATGCCAAACACTGATTTGACAAAATTTAATGTGAGTTTACGCAACATTAACCGCGAAAAGAGAGAAATTTCAGTTTTCTAATCCCATTGTAATTGCCGTAGTCGTAGTTCTTTCTCTTATTTTTATTGCGTAAGTTTGTTTGCAATGGTCTTTGTTTGTCGGCATCATTCATCAGAGCTTTTTAGTGTCGTCATCATCGTAATCTTGTACCTCGCCGGCTGTTTTACCAAAAAACCGAAAAAGAAATCTGCAAGATCCACATTCATCTCTACAGTATCCTCCGAACAGAAAAAGCAGCTGCAACTGTCAAAATCCCGCCCGATCCAATCTCAATCCCGTGAAAAGACAACCGCATCATGTGGCAGAACAACAAACACAACCAAATCAAATGTTAAAACGACAAAATCAGGTCCAAGCTTGTTTGAATCCACAGATGATCCGGATTCAGAGATTTTAATGTTCGTCCCGAAAGAGCCCGATCCGAAGGCAGAATTCGAGGAACAGAACCCCGAAATGACGATCACGGATTACATTGCGACGAGGAAGTTGTTAAATCAGTTTATTTTTGATCAGTTTAAAGAGTTGGTTTTACCTTTTTATAGCAAAGTCAATGAATAAGCGATTTCAGACACTATCCCGAACTTCCAAAACTACTACTAAGCCATGCCGAGTTGCAGTTTCACAGAATGTACATCGGTGATGCTGCTCAGGCGTTAGATAACTTGATGTAGGTTAAAGTTCACACTTTTCACATAGAGTTAAGAAAGTGTTTTACAGTGATTCGGCCACATCTGAACTCGAACAACTTGGATGCTATTGGACAAAAAACGAGCGACTAAAAGTCCCAAATGAAGCCCGAAAAATCATCAATGACCCCCAAACTGCTGCCTTTGTCAAGATGTTTGCCCTAGCCAATGAATATCGAGACGTTTTTGAATACGTTTTCGATGCCGAATACATTGAAAGATTGCTGAGTGCCGCGCCGCTGGCTGTTGTTTACGTTTATTTGATTCAGAAAAGATTGAATACAAGTTTAAGGTTTTTAGTGATACAGATTTTAAGGTTTGTTTTCCTTGATGACAAGGGTCACATAAAAAAAGTTGACATTTCAGAAACCGATACTTCGATCGATTCAAACTGCCAAACAGGACCCCTCTGCCCAAATGTCCACACCCATTTGAAATCATGCACGCCGCTTTGGCAGACAATCCTAACCTGCGCAATTGTGCACAGTGGCGTGCTTTCCAGGCTTCGATTGAGTGAATTTGACGATTCTTTTTCTTAAATTTAATTAAGTTTTCAAAAAGTTAAATAAATATGACTTGTTTGTTGATGGTTTTGTGATTTGCATAACTGTGTTGATTATCAGAGTGAGAAAAGGGATCCATTGACCGCCACTTCCCGAAATTCGGACTGTCTGTAGTTAGCGATGGGGCTTGTGCTTGGCGTTCCGGAGTATCTGTGTCATCCTTCTGATGAGGTTTGTTTCTACTTTATACAAGATTCAACAGTTTTCATGCATTTGTCATCTTCAGAATGGCGACCCAATACCGTATCACCGGATGAACCCCCGAGTCTACCTGGACTTCGCAACAGCAGCCGGTGACGACCTCGGCCGCATCACAATCCGCCTCTCAGCAGATACCCACCCCTTGTTGAGTGAAAACTTCCGTCAACTGTGTACGGGAGAACGAAAGGTCCGAACCCAACGCCTTCACTACAAGTTTTCGCCGATACACACGGTTCAACCGAAGGAGGGCATAATCATGGGCGGCGACATTGTCCATCACAATGGGCATGGTGGCCAATCCGCTGTGGTGGGGATGAATTTTGTTGATTGTCAAGAGACATTGAAACCGAGGTGAGTCGACAGACTTTTCAACTTTAACTTTAATGTCAATTTGAAAATTCTTAGACGCGGAAGTGTGTGCATGCTGAACCAAAGCCACAAAAGCAATCGATTTGACTCGCATTTCTTCATCCTGACAAAAGATCCAGAAAAACTCGAAGACGGGGTATGCTTCGGGCACGTCGAGGACGGCATGGATGTCCTGGATTACATTCAGTGGTATTACGGTACCAACACGGGGAACCCGGCAGTGCCGTTGGTCATTAAGGATTGTGACCAACTTTAAAAAGTGTTATTTGACTGGAGACTAATCTTATTATATTGATTTTTGCGTTTTGAAACAAATAGGTGTACTGTAATTGTGATAAACTTTAAGACTACCCACGTAGCTTTTGGGACCACCCACGTCGATTTTTGACTTTAAGGAAGTAAAAAAGCCTTTTTGGGGCTAACATAATTCAAACTACAAAACTAACTATAAGGCAATGCTCGACTCGTCCCTACAAAACTTTAAAAACGCTTTCTTGTACCCAAAAAACCTCTTCAACGCCTATTATCCTCTTGAAAACCCATCGGAAACAACACCCATTGAATTCGCGCAACCTATCAAAATCAACAATCTTGTTTTCCCTGCCAGTCTTTCCAGCCCTACCCTTTCTAACTACTGCATAGAAACACATTTAAAAAGCGAAAAAAACAATGGCCAAGTACTCCTTTTGTGTTCGGTCCGTGGACGCCGCCATCGCGTGTCTTCCTCGTCTTCTTTCACCCCTTTTTCTAAAACTTTGAATTTTTGAATCATTCACATATTCAATGATTCTTTTTTTGACTCCACCACGAACGGACTTGGTTGAGTCCGTTCAACTTGACACAATACGTCGGCCGGCGCCGACCGACGGTGGCAGTCATCCTTGGCCCGGAAGGAAGGAAAGTACCACTTTCTCAGCTTCCCAAACTACTGTGACCACATTGTCATGCGTGGATTTACCCATTGAATAGACTAGAATTCGGGGGATTGTTCGGGTTTATTGGATATCCTCGGCTTCGTCTGACGAATGTCACAAATGTTACCATTGTTGGTTTTTGTAGCTGTTTTTTGTGCCCTATAACTAAATAACCCCTGTCTCGACGCCAATTTTGTTGCATCGCGTGTCGCTGGCCCCTCTCAATGCCAATAAAAATAATGTATCTATCTTTGTGCTGCCGCACGGAAGGTCCTCGAGATAACCTCATTCTCGCGTCATCAAACAATGTCCTTTGCCCTGAGGCTATTTGCCACCCAGTTGGGTTGGAATGGAAGCAGAGCACAAATATTACAAAGTAGAGAATGAAATCTGCATTTGGCCACCTATTTGTTTGATTAGTCGCCAAACATGCCAAAAGTAGACAAGGATTCAAAACGCCTGAGGGCAGACGACACGAGGAGGGCAAAACTGTGATTAACATTTGGGTGGAGTCGCTTGTAGTGTGTTTTTTTCAATTTTGGACATCATTGATGAAAATTGAGGTGGTATCCGAAGATGGTGGGCTGTAGACGTGAAATGCGAGACGATCCGGAAGAATAGACGCCCTCAGGTGACTTTTTAGGTGGGTAGGGGTGTAAATTGGTATCAGTGGCAATGTAGCCAGGCGTTTTTGGTTGTTTGAAGTGTTTTTTAAAGGTATTTGGGGGTGGTAAGTCAGATTCGATTCTTGAAATTTTGGTCTCTAATTTGTCAGAAATCTCCAAAATCGACTTAAAATCAAGTGTTCGCTATTTTGTAGCCTATCACAAGGTCAAAACCAAAAAAGTTGCCCTCTGTGCCTACTGTAGCCACGTCACTTTACCCATCTTCCAATTCCCTGTCAACACTAACCCCTCAAAACCAACAAAACTCACCTTTTACCGCCTCCATCATTACCAAATTACCTCCTCAAACGTTCCGTCAAAGGTTTGCAACCGCCGGTCGCCCTCGGCAATGCCGTGGGAGTTTCCCTGTCCACGTGTGGCACGACCACCGCCGAAACTCCCTTCCAAGCACACCTTTTTGTCCCGAATGGGGCCCCCGTTCAAGAAAGGCAATCCTCACGGGAGACTGTGGATGTCGAAAGCCGAAACCATCGAAGCTCGAAGCTAGCCAACCCACCTAACGGAAACTACAACCATCAGGTTCACTTTTTCCCCAACGGAATAGATTTTTTCACTTCACGGCCGATATAGTTTCAACCTTGCCCCGTTGCCACGTGTTAAACCCCACTTAAACCAATAGTAAAACGTCGAACGGCTCTTCAAAGTTTTAAAAGTACAACATAGTTTGCAAACTGCGATCTCAATGGAAGCCGTTGTGATTGAGGTTTTTGAGATTGTACGATAAAACAGCAAAAAGACAACTTGAACTTTCCTTTGTGACGTGACCCCTGACCCTGCGCGATCTCATCCTGCCTGCAGCTTTGATGCTTTACCTAGCTCGCGTGCGGCTTGTTTGCCGACAGTTAACGCCCGAATGACGATGTACCCCTCAAAACGTTGTCCCCACCAAACCGCCTTCCCGCATGCGCATTCCTAAACCCGTGGAGATGCGCAGGGGCTAATCTTCCGGAGTTCCATCCTGCCTGGCGGAATATTGCTTACAACCTATCTGCTTTCACGTTTTTTTCCAACTCTGACTTTCAAGTGTACGTGTACCCAATCGTGTTACCTGATCAATTCAAAGGCTGAAATTTCACATCAATATCCAAATTTCAGCCTTTTCAAAACGACAAATCAACGAACGGGTTTGGTTCACCCTCCATTTTCGCCGATATTGCCCGAGGCACGATGGTGGAGCCGAGTCGATTATTCGAATACTCGGTGTTTGCCTTCGCTGTTGGCACTTTTCCTGTCCAAATACTTGTATTGATATCTATTTTGAGGCGGTTTAGATCGTTTAAATTAAACAAAAGTTTCTTTTTGTTTTTTGTTGTAAATACATGCTTGGATGTGGTATCTGTAGCCGTCCAAGCATTGGGGATTATGTTCCCGGCCTGGGGGCTTGGTGTTGATTGGTATGTCGAGGCGGGAAATGGGTTTGGTATGTCTTTTTGTTCAACTTTTTACGCAAGAAGTAACTGATAGTGTCATTTGAAGGCAAACTGCTTCTCATGCTAACCCTCTGGTGCCGCATGAGTCAAGGCTTCACGTGCCTTCTTATCGCTGTGAATAGATGTTCAGCTATACTGTATCCCCTGGACTATGAAAGAGTAAGTGCCGCTTTTTGTCGAGTCATATTGGAATAGTACAATGGACTACCCTCATCTAGAATCAAATTGGCCAGCGCACCCAAGTGCACACCAGGCCAGTGTCGTGGTGAAAGTTACACTGGGGCCGCGTATTTACACCCGTGTACGCGCGCGCGTTTTGAAAGTGACCCACGACCCGACTCGAGCACGGGTGCGTTCAAAAAACGCGCGCGTACACCGGTGTAAACAACCGGCCCCTTGTAACTTTCAGCGCGACACTGGCCTGGCGTGCACTTGGGTGCGCTGGCCAATTTGATTCTAGATGAGGGTAGTCCATTGTACAACATTTCTTTCTATTAGAAGTATACAAATAGAACTTACACGAATATACTTCTTGATAATGTACCTACAAAAACTAATGCACCTATATCTTTGGAAGCTGACCATGTGAAAATATCGAGGGTACAATCAAAGTACCACTTTTGCAACTAATTTTTAAACTTTCCCACGTAAACTTTCCCAGAAACTGATTCTAACCAACTTCAACTCCCTTCAGATCTGGACCCGCGGCATTATCATCATCTGTGTCATCCTACAGATCTTCGCGGGCCTGCCCATTGCCATTGTCGTCGACCGACAAGAAATGCAATGGAAAATCAACGAAGCATACGCCACTTCGGCCAAGATTAACTACAGTGACGTCATTGTTGCCCAGGAGCCACAGGTGCGTCACAACAATCCCCTTTTGTAGTCCTCGCACTTCTCGATGACGACTAACTAACCTAACTCACATGATTCAGGCCCTCAAACTAGTCTTCAAACTGGAAAGTGCGAAATTCCTCGTCTTTGGCGTCGGTTTCGGAGTCCAATTCGTATTTTGTTTTCTACTCATTCTCTGCTATTTGTACATGATCTACGTGTTCCAGTACTCTACTCACAGCATTCGAATACATGTAAGATGATTCTCAAAACTGAAGAAAAAACAGAATTACATTTCATTGTTGCGTGATTTTAACAATAATGAAACCTTTTCACTTGCAGAAACCCTCAACTGACACGCTCTTCTCCCCGGGTTCTACAGTATCCCAACAACGAAAGACTATCAATCAACAACTTTTCAAAATGGCATCCTGCGTGTGTACTATTGAAATTTGCTTTACTATCTTCATGGCTGTGATCTTTACGGTATGTGTGTTTTTTACAAACGTGAAGAATTCTCTGAAGCAGACTACAAAACATGTAACGGTGATGGTCTGGCCACCCTCACCTGGGGCAACCAGCTTTTGTGTGGGTGCATAAGGCTTTGTTACGCAACTTTTCTGAATGCTGTTCGCGTTATAAGCGGCTTCGGTTTCGTTTTTTATGCATTCAATTCAAACTGGTGGTTATGACGAAAGCAAGAACGTTGACCGGGGGCGTGAATGAATCAAGTCGGTTCATTGTTCGGGGTGAGAGGGGGTATTGAGTGAAATCAAACTGATTGGGCGAAAAGGGAAATGCATAAATCAAGTGAAAACATGAACCTTTTTATAAAAAGTGATGCGTTTCAGGTATGCTCAAAATGCATCTCACCAAACGTATTCTATGCCGTTTGGGACAGCCTTACGATACTCTATTCAACCGCGGGAGCATACATCCTACTACTGTGTAGTAGCTATTCACGAAATCTCGTCATTGATACGTTGAATGAAGTGCGGGCACTATTTTGTGGGAAGAATCCCAACTCAAAACTGATAACATTGCGAGTTTTATCAACGCCGAGCAGTCGATCTCGACACGACACGTGTACTGGATTGAATCCACAACTTCAGGTCACCGTTACGTGATTCATAATGTTATTAGTAACTGTATTAACATAGGGAGTTGAGTTTGCCGTTGTGAATTCTGACCCGGCTGGCGAAGGAACAGTTAAAATAAAGAAACAGATGCCGAGATTACAGGAAACTGATGATGTTAAATGTAATCTCGGCATCTGTTTCTTCATTTTGACTGTTCCTCCGCCAACTAGGCCAGAAATCACGACGGCAAACCCCCTATTTTCATCTCAATTTACTGGTTTTGTATTTTTACATGCTTTAACTTTAATTATTACTTTGTGATTTATACTCACTCAATGCATACGGGCCCTTTTTTCATTCAAACATTCATCTTGCAAAAACTGTACATAAATACAATCATCGTACCATCGTGTGGACACCGATTTTTGCAAAATCACATTCATTCCTCAATTTTTTTCCATCGGAACGCCTCTCTCCGTCTAATGCTTGTCAATAAAGAACCAAAACTGCATGGGAACTCCCAATAAAATTTCACGATCACTCACCGGCGCCGACAGACGACATTTCCATGCTTTACGGTTGTCATCTCCGCAGACAGAAACATTGATAACACTATCTCGGAGGAGCGCTTCCGTCAATCATCGCCGACGCTTCCGCCAGACGGGGCAAATGTTTGTGATTATTTTTATCGGCGCACATTGCACACAAACATTTGCCACGTTGTGTCACCGTTTCACTGTTTCACGTCCCTGTATTTTAACGATGTTGCAAAGAAGCCCAGATTTAACAGACGTCAATCGAACGTCGATGTTGGGCTCGCATTTCACTTTTTTACAATGGATGCAGATGGACTTTAAGCTGATGCAAACGTCGCCCGACCGGTGTCTGGGGGAGGGAGGGTTGGTGACAGGACAGTCGATTGGAATGTAAAAAATGGCTGTACGTGGTTGGGGTAGTTCGTTGAATGGATTCACATTAGATTTGGGGGATGGGGAGAGCGGCGGGTGTCATGGATTGATCTGGGGTCGGAGGGGTTTTGATGATTTTGGGATATAAACTGGATTGAACTGATTGGCGAAAAAAGGTTTTCTCGTTCGATCAGTCCGCGGCGATCAGATCGGATTGAAAAACTGTCTTTATACCCCGCGGGGCGATGCGAGCGACACTTTACGGACGTGACACCGGAAGTGTGCCGCTGGCGGGAAGGGAAGAGGCTGAAGAATGTTGCGAGATGCGCCGAGCCGACAGCGAATGAAAAAAACTGCGGAGAAAGGAAGGAAGAAAGAAAACGTTCGCTCTTGTTGTTTTTTCGCGGCGTGAGTCGTTTCGGTCGGTCGGTCGCGCCGACTGGCCGCCGTCGCAGAGACTGCTCGAACGCGAGAGACGACATTCGACCCCGTTCAAGAGCCTCCGTCTTGCTTACCCTCGCCTCCCCTCGGGCAATGCTATTGTACATTGCTTCCTTCCCCATTGATCCTGTCCTCGCCCTTCTTGACCTTTACGCGTGAACCTCCGGCTGGCGGTAAGCATTCCATCAACGCTATCAAACCCAATTGTCATCCATGCCCCCAAAAACAGTTCAACCCACTCCACGTGTCAGTTTCATTCGTTCATTTGTTCTCGAACAGCGTCACCAACCCTTCCCCCCTCCCCCGATCCGTCACCTACTGTACTGTACTTTACTTTTTTTGGAAACCATCCCACTCCATCGCCCCAGGCTATCACTCCCAACATTCCAATGTCCCCATCCCCGACCTCGGTGAAAGGCGGACCGACCCCACTTCCGTTCGTTTCCTTCCTTCCTATCGATCGTCGTCGAAGTTTTTTTCACCCCTACGAAACGTTGTCGTTCATCCGAGCCACGTGTTTTTAACCCTTGCCCTCTAAACCTTCCTCTAAACCCGTCTTTCTAGTGCGTCGATCCTCGAAAGCCAGGACACATTTGCGACCTCCGTCCACCCACAGCAACATGTCAGAGGTCGTAGCCCTAATCGACCGCTTCTTCTGGGTGATCCTTTTGGTCTGTGGCGTCACCTTTACCGCTTTTTGCGCTTACATTTTCTCGGTTTCCGTCAAGTCTACTAAATTTGAAGATGTGAGTTTGTTTTTCTTCATTTTTGAGTGTATTTATATATAATTTTTCCTTCTGCAGGTATATTCCGCCGAGAAGCTTCAACTACTAGCCTCTCTGGATCCCAATGCCAAAAAAGAGAAGAAGCAAATTGCAGCAAAGGCTAAGAAGAGCAAAAGAGCGGTTAGTTTTGAGCTTTTTCGCATTTTAGGTTGTTTACGTTTAGTTTTTTTCCAGAAAAAGCCAAAGGACGGCAAAGACGAGCCAGCTGCCCACCCCAACACCGCCGCCGAATCCAGCGAACCCGAACCGGAATCCGTGTCGACCCAGCCTGAGCACAACGCCAGTCACGAGGAATCTGATGGCAGCTCGAAGCCGTCGACTTCCGCTGAGGCTCTTGCGCCGACGGTTCCTAACAAGAAGAAGCAGAATAAGAAATCCAAGCCTGCCAAGAAGCCCACTCCTGAGGTTTGTGACTCACTTTTTAGGTTCATTTGGGTGTATTTTGACGTTTTCAGCCAGTCGAACCCACCCCCTCTCCCGAACCCGTCCACGAATCTGTCTCCGAGCCCATCCATGTTGTCATCGAAGAAGCTACCAAGCAGCAATCCGCTCCCCCGAAGAAGGAGAAGACCCGTACCAAGCGAGGTGAGTACTTTTTCATCTTGATCTGGAACTTCCGTGCGCTTTCGTACACAGCCCTGACGGCAATGAACACATTCCATTCCAAAGCCTACCAAAACGCCCTACATTTTGCGATCCGTCCTTTCAAGGTCATTGCTGTTTTTTTTAATTCCTGCGCATCTTGTCGAAGTTTTTTACCATCACATTGCCAGACGCAAACGCTCAAGGCTGTTTCTAACACCTTTCAAAAAGACCCGCGAGAAGTTGATACGGATTAGCGCGACGCAAATTAATCTGAAAGTTTTTGATTGATTGCGGTCGGAGAAGTGCGAAAACCTTGCCAGACAGACATGTTTGGGTGTTGATACAATTTGATTGATTGCCCATAAAACAAGCCAATTAAAATCTAAAAATATTTCAGCTGCCCAGCGCGAAGATGTCACCGACATTGATGAGGACAAGTTCATCCATCGTGTGGCTAACTTGAGCGACTTGGAGCCTGAATACCTGAACTTCATCACCCAGTTCATCGGACGAGCCAATGCCGACAAGTATGAATTCCACGGTGTCCAGGAACAAGTTTTCAAGCTCCAAAGCAAGTTGAAGGAGTCCGATAAGACGATCCTGGCTAAGGATAACGATTTGGCGAAGATCAAGAACGAGCTGGTCACGGCTCGCAATGGCATCCACGACTTGCACAAGCTCCAGAAGGCTGTTTCGGATGAGAAGGCCAAGGCTGACGCTTTGAAGAAGCAGCTTGAACAGGTTGGTGTTCAATTTTCTTACTAATAGTGCTAACTTCTGTCATTTTCAGTCCGAAACCTCCCTCCGTGCCGCTCTCGCCAAGGCCGACAACAAAGAAGAAGTCGCCAAGCTCAAGGCTAAGATCGCCGAACTCGAAGCCTCCCTTCAAGCCGCCGCCGCTTCCAAGGCCCAAATCCAGAAGCTTCAAGCCGAGCTCGCCGCCGCCAAGCAGACTCCCGCCATCAATGAATCCATCAATGAAAAGGTCGCAGAGTTGCAGAAGCGCGTCGATGCCGCTGAGGCCGCCAGAGAAACCAATGCCCAGCAGATTGCCGACCTCAAGGCTGAACTGGCCGCCGAGAAACAAGATTCCGCCCAAAGCAGTGCCGAGCTTGAAACCCTGTCTTTCGAACTCGACGCCCTTCAGTCCGGTTTCATCGAGAAGGAGAACCTCACCCAGGCCAACAACAGCTTCGCCGAAGAACGCAAATTGCATCTTGCCGAGATCGAGGACTTGAAGAATCAGAACACGAACAAGGATGGCGCCATCACCAAGCTGAACCACGAGCTCCGCAAGGCCTACAATGATAGCCGTGAACATTTGGCTGAAGTCGAAGAAGTGAAGAAGGCTCTCGCCACCAGCAAAGAAGCCGAACTTGTCCTGTCCGCCCGCTGTGATGTCCTTGCTAAGAAGCTTGCCGAGAGCGACAAATACGTTCAGGATTCGAAGAGCACGATTTACGAGCTGCAGAACGAGGTCAAGTCGATGGAGCGTGAAAAGAAGTTCGTTTTGATTTTGTTATTTTGGACCCGATTTTAGTTGGAAACGTTTCAGCGACCTCAAGCAACAACTCCGCGAAGAGCGTGAGCGCGTCGAGCAGTTTGAGAAGGTCGAAACCGTCGCCCCAGTGACTTCCGCTCCACCGGCTGAGGATTCCGCGACGAAGGAACAGATTGAAAAGCTGGAGAAGGAGTTGGAAGCCGCGCAAAAGAAGATTGCCGAGCTCGAAGCTGCCCAGAAAGAAAGCTCCGCACAGACGCCTGCCATTGAACAAGAAATTGTCGCATTGAAGGCCAAGAAGAATGTAAGTTTGACGCTATTTCCCTTGACTTTTCAAAGCATTGTGCTTTTCAGGAACTCGCCGAAACCAACGTCAAGCTCGCCGCTGCCGTTCGCGACGCCGAAGCCAAGGCCAAGCAGATCGAAGCCGATGCCACTGCGGCCAACGCCACCACCCTGAAGACGGTAGTTGACACCCTCGGTGAAGCGCTGTCTTCCGCCGGCGTCAAGACCAACCCGAATGTGCCTTCCTCCGTCGATGGCCTCCAAAAGTGGATCCAATCCGTGGCCGGTGCCGTCAAGAAGGCTACCGCCAAGCCGAAGGAAGCCACCCCCGCGCCCGAGGCCGCTAAGCCGACCACGTCTTCTGCGGATTCCGAGGAAGTGGAACAACTCAAGGAAAAGGTTGCTGATTACGAAGACCGATTGGCGAACGTCGCCAAACACATCGAAGCCATAGAAGGAGCCTACCACGAGTACAAGCACGAGCAGGAGAAGAAGTTGGCCGCTCTCCAGGTTTGTTGATTTCACAGATTCTGGTTCGCAGCGAAGTTTAGCTTCATGTTTTTTCCTGATGCTTTCCTATTTCGAGTGATTTACACCCCCCACTTTGACGTGATGGCATCATTGGTCCGTCGGTTTTTTAGAAGCAGTCCAAGCACCGATCTGCGGCGCCCTCCGGCAGTGCCGTCGCCGCCCCAGCTGCTGCCGATAGCGATGAATGGGAGCTTGTGCACTAGTTTCCTGTCCCTTAAAGCCTGCTTTTCCCCCTTCCTCGGTTTTCTGTCGTTGCACATCTATGAGCTTGGTTTCCACTGCCCCCAATCAGTCAGTTATCTTTGTCTATTACGGTTTCTCGTCTGTTTTGCTATCATCTGTGTCGTCGTCCACTTCACCATGCAACCATTGTAATAATGAAATGCTTCTGTTTCAGGCGCGGAGTTAAGACAGTGTTTCGTCGCATCGCGGCCCAGCGTTGTTCGATCCAATCGTCTCGATGTCCTCGCAACGGCCTCCAAGGCCCTTCCTATGTCCGAACTTGGTTGAATAGCAGTACGAGTATTCTCTTTGTTTCCTTCCTCCTTCCTTAACGCAGGCATTCTCTGCTCCTTCCCCCCAATGTGCTTTTCTGATCTGTGTTTGGTGAATTCAATTGTATTCCTGTTCAACATGCACTCATTGCAAGCTACCATAACTTATCATCCTGTTTTTTAATTGTATTTCTTAATCTGTGCTGGTCGATTGACACTTTTCTTTTTACTCTCATGTGTTCAAGAGGAGTCGGTCTGATTTATGTCCCAATGTTGCCCCTTAGAAAGTGGAGATTGGCCACGCTAAAATCTGTGAACTGCATATAAGCGCCTTTGAGATTCCGTGTTTTATGGAGTCTTGGGCGAGTAGTGAAATTGAAGTTTAATAAAGTGAAATATTATTCCTTCTTTATTATTACATTGGTGTAAACAAGTTGAACTAATTTAATTGCAAATCATTGAACGTGTGGAAAGTGCCTTCGCAAACGATTGTCACATTTTCGTCAATAATACCACCGAGTTGTCGGAGATCTTCATGCGATATTAGCTTCGGGAATGCAACGATGCTGTCGGCCTCTACGATAGTGTTAAACTTTTCTGCAATTTAACAAATGAACATCTTGGATTGCGAATGGGAATGTAAAACGGACTTTCAAATGTTGTTCCGAGAATTCTGATCACACCACTCAATGTGACCGTCTTAGTTTCGGTCGTTGAGACTTCTAAGAACAAGCTAATGTGTTCTTTTGATCGAGGATTATCACCTGCTGGGTAGTACAAAAGGCGCCATTCGTGTTTTTCCGACCCGTTGACAAGTGTTTTTGAAGTACTGTCAAAGTCGCCGACGTCGTTGTGTTCAAACTGATATTCGAACATTGTGGCCGTGATTGAATCATTGACAGACTGTTTTTTCAATGGTGTTTCAACGTTATCGGGCGGTGTACTCTGCACATCAACTGGCAAGGTCGGTAGTTTCGGTCTGGTAAAAATGACTTTGCACACAATCTCAATGATGTCGTTTTTGTGGTCGGCAAGTTGGCATTGCTTGTGGGAGTAGCATTGAGGACAACCGCTGTTGTCAGTTTCTTTATATTCACGTTGGCGTGAGTCTGCAATGTTGAGCAAATGTTTTTACTATATATCAAAAAAAGCTAGTACTTACATTTAACAGGGACACCGTCGATTGCCATGGTAAAACAACGATCCACCGTTATTGGGCCTCCAGAAACGTGAAAAAATATGCTGACGTATCCTTTGGAGCTTTCCGTTTCGCCACAAGGATAATAGGTATTCCACCACGTAATACCATTCACAGTTCGTTTTTCTTCAATGATTTTTTGTCCAGGTTGATATGTCCCAATCAGTTTGCGATCAAATTTGATGATACATCTGTCTTCAAATGACTCACTCTGAAATAAACGTTTATTTAACATTAAGTATACATTACAAGCTTACCTCTTTTAAATTATCTATTGTTTCGTTTGGAACTTTAAACGTTACATCACACTTAATCGCGAAAACTCCATCTTTGATAGTATCAGCAAGTCGAAGTTTATCATGACTAATAAATTTTTTCCACCCATTAGAAGTATACTTTGGGTAGAACTTTGTATTTTCGCCTAAAAATGCATTAATTAACGCTACGGTCTATCTTAACTACAATAAATTTACACTTGACATCGGATCTTAAAACTGTAACTACTTTCTTCAATTCAAAGCCACCGGCCGAGGTGTTAACAAAGACGGAAACATACTGTTTCATGTCATTTGTTTCCCCATTAGGATAACATTCTATCCACCAATATAAGTTTTTACAGCGTGGCACTGGTCTTCGGGCAGACTTGACACACTGTTCTGGTTCAAACGAATTTAACCATTCCGCTTCAATTGACAACGTTTCCGTGTCTTCAAACTCGAAGGACTGAAATATGAACAACAACATTAAAATATTTGTTAAAAACATTTGTTTACCATTGTAAATCGTGTTAATTACAAATGACAATAACGAAACGTACGACTAATCTGCTGAACAAAAAAGAATAACAGTGAATTGTTTCGAAGTTTGGATGTAGCGTCCTTGTTTATTTTGTAATGAAAGAGCGTGCGTTAAACAACAACTTAGTGCATTTTGTAATGATTGAAAGTCAATTGATTGGTGTCGATTGATTTATAACTTTCATGCGTTGCGTTTTTTGTTTGATTGCATCTGTCAGCAAGGAAAACGAAAGTTTTCCCATATTATTTGAAAAAAGTTCTTTTTGCATCTATTGTGATTATTTTGTAATAAATGATCACGCTTTTGTAATTGTACTCTTAAGTCATTTTTACTACTCTGCACAAAAGACATGCAACAACAACAAAAAAATTGTGTAACGTGGTATGTACAAGATCCCCGCTTGACCTCTTCCGTCGCCATGCACATCGCAAGAGCCATATTCCGATCGCAACGGCAGCTGCTCAACTTGGCTGCGCGCTTAAACCATGAGACAGATGTCCAGAAATGCGAGATTGAACAGCAGGAACACCCCCGCGGGCCGAAAACCCCGGCTCATTTCTTGAGCCAAAACCCGTTTACTCGTTGAAGCCTCTTGGTTGCTTGTTTTCCCAAACATGGAATTCATGACTTATTTCAACTTTTTTGCCTTTATTTTTAAACAAATACTAGGTGTTGCATACATTATTTTCCTGACTATGTATGTGATTGGAAAAATCATAGAATGTTTAACCACGGAAGTTAAACCCGAAAAAATCGAGGAAATGTCAACAGAGGTTTGTTTTAGTTTTCATTTGCTTCTTAACTTTGCGGTTTTTTAGCCTACGGCGGAAAGCCCAGTTTTGGATGCATCCCAAGAACCGGAAACAGTCACAGAAACATTTGAGGTTGTTAAAACTGCGGATCCAAAAAATAGTGATCTAATTAAAAGTCTCATAAGTTCTGAAGACTTTGTCGACCACACTTTAAGCATTGCAGCATCAGACTTAAAAGATCCCTTTGAGTTAGAATTCTTTAAAGTGCGTAAAGCGATAATGGAGGAGTTGTAAGTTACATTGAAAAGAAACGTTTTTTAGTTTAAATTGCTTTGTTGAAGGTGCACACAACTTTATCAGCTTAAAGCTTCGACGGAAAAGCTCAATAACCTTACCGGTATTACCTGCGATAGCCAGTTTGAAAAGCTTTCCTGCCTTACTTGTAAAGCTGGTCTGGCCTATCAAAGAATGAAGTCAGTTTGAATTTTAAGATACACTTTTTGATCGGTTTATTCATATCTGTGTTTTAGCCGGGTTGAAGCAGAATACACAAAAAACCTTGCCGCTGAAATGGAAATTGGTAATGATTGGGAGATGGTAATTTGAATTTATTGCGAATGGTACTTATTTAATGCAGGTTTATTGAACTTTTATAAACTTCGTTTTTATAACTTGATACTTTTGTTTTGTGCGACAGTTTTACGTTGTTCAACTGTTTGAATGAATAAAAATTGAATACAGTATACCATTTGATAGGAGCTGTCCTAGCAAATCTATGTTTTCCCCAACCTCTACCGAATACTACTCCCAAATCTGAATCCCTGACGCATGAATGTCGTCAAATCGAGTCCACCATCCTACGACATCCCCCTTTGTCCCCTCATATTCCAAAGACTCATCTATTTTATATGTAATCTCAAAAATCTCCATTCATTGCGCTACATGGCCTTCTACGTGACAAGAATAATATTTATTTAAAAGCAACAGTGACGTTCCTTTTGTACTTGCAACACAAAAAAAAACAAAAGGAGAGGCGTTTATGTAGACCCGCTATAAAACGAAGATGTACCATTGAACACATTGCATTTTTGAAACATTCACACTCGGTACAACCAAAACACAAAATGCCGGATCTACTGTTCTTCTATGAAGCCATGTATTATGTTGCATTTGTTTGCAGCATGTGTCTCAATTCGCTGCTACTGTACTTGGTCTGGAACCACACTGAAAAAACTATGAAAGCCTTTGCTAATATTATAATTCAGACTGTTATTGTTGACATGATTACGTCTTGTGTTGTGACATTTTCACAAATTGCAAGTTTTGACTTCACAATTCGATAAAAAGTTAAAAAGTGTCAAACTTTCAGAGAATTGAGTCCGCAAATGGCGACATTTTCGAAGCACCGGGGTCATCTTTGAATAAATACGTTTATTGTGCGCACTCAATGATATTTGGTGGTATTACTAACATAAATTTTTGGAGTATACCGATTCAGGCAATTTATCGATATATTATTATTGTAAAGTAAGGCTTTTTCCACAAGCGAAAATAAAAACACGCAATTTACGCAAATTCCAGAAAGAAACGAGTACCGTTCTGGTACCCAACCATAATGTTTGCCCTAGTGACACTTGACAGCATTGTCTGTGGCATGCCGTTAACACTTTCCGAACGTTTTATTGGTGGAACTCCGGAGGAAGAGAAAGTTAAAAGTTTGCCGTTCTGGAAGGACAGGGATACCAGTAATTTCTGTCTTTTTGTTGCTGTGAGTTAAAAAGAACACTTACAATTCTAAAAAGTTGTTTTTAGCGAACTTGGCAAAACCTTTTATTCATGATTAACATGGTTGGTCAACAGTTAATCGCGTTTGTAGTTCTAATATGGCTAACGTCTCGCTTGAACAAGGTCATCAGAGATTCCAAAGCTCACCTCAGTGAAAAGACGCTTGCAGTGCATGCGCAAATGACGAAAAAGTTGTATACACAGGTTTGTTTTGGCACATTTATTTATAGTTAAGTGTAGACAAGAAAACGCTGATTACAGGCGGCTCTGCCCGGCTTCATAAGCATCTTGGTGACCATCATCTGTGGCCTGTGTTTCGTACTACCAGGCTATTATGGCGGTGTTTTTCTCCTTCTTTTTACCCCATATCCCTGGATTGGTGTAGCAAACCCACTGTTGACGATATTTTGTATTCAAAGTTATCGAAAAGCTGTTGTTAACATGTTTTACACCCGTCCGAGGTCGATAATTCACAGCGATGTCAGCATAACTTTGGCTGGCAGTACTATGAGATTCAGCGGAAAAAGTACAGCTACAGTAGCCCCGGCTACGCATCTTTCTGTTCCGAGTCTTTTGAATGACTAATGTAATGTAAACAATTTGCAACTCGTATCCATCTTTGGGCTTTCGGTACAGTACCCGCCTACTGTGCCATCTACGTGACTAAGATTAACTTTTATCCCCTAATTAATATATTTTGTGTGTCACTTCAATGAGATTAGTTTACTTAACCCGATAAACATTTGCAATTGTACACGTTGTGCGCTCTTTGTCTTGGCAAGATTCTTTTTTAAACTGCATAATGGCGTAAAAAATTCTATTCACTGTACTACATGGCCTCGGAAATCTTTTGTTTGAATAAAAACAGTGATTAACGATTACTCAAACGAGCTGTGCCTACTTAATCTTGCACGCTTCATTTATAAACACCTCAAAAAATAGCAAAAGCCATCATTTTTAACGCTTTAGAAAGCCCGGTGTACTGTAGCTGATAAGTTTTCAAAATGGTGGCACTTCTTGACCTATATGAAGGAATGTATTATTTCACATTTTTACTCAGCATGTCTTTAAACTCTTTGTTGCTTTATCTTGTGCGGAACTACACTGACAAAACAATGGGCGCATTTGCTTCTGTCATCATTCAGACTGTCATTATGGACATGATTACTTCTGCTGTGGTTACGTTTTCACAACTTGTAAGTTTTCAATAAACAGTTTACAGCCATCTTTACGTTGCTTTTAATTTCAGCGACTTGACGCAGCAAATGGAGACATTTTTGAAGCCCCTGCACTGAAAAAAAAGTTGTGACGAATTCCTCACAATTGTTGTGACAAAATAGCTACGACCACTTTTGGTGACGTTTTCGTCACAAAACTGGTGTGAGGAAAACATCGCACATGTTTTTGTGAGGAATTCGTTACAAAAAAAATTGTGAGGAATTCGTCACAAAAAAATTGTGACGAATTCATCACTTTTGTTTCTGTGACGGATTCATCACTAAAATGTGACAATTTTTCTCCTTTTGTTTTTTCTGTTGCTGGCCTCGGTTCTTGAAAAAGAAGCTAATGCAATCAATTTATAATGAATGAACAAACTGCGATATTATTTACAACAAAGAAAACACAAAAAAGATAAAATAATAATTATGATAGACGGTACTGAAGACATGCTTGTCATTAGGTGAAGGTTCGTGTGCCGCTGCAGACTTGTTTGTCATTTGATAGTTTTGAATGGAAACTTGAACGTGTGAAAACGTGATGGAGATCGCTTTGTCGCCGGTGCGGCGGTTGTCTTCAACGGCACGAAGTAACCGGAATTGCCGCCAATGATAGAAGAAAGAATTGTGTTATGCCATGCGCTGGTACAATTGCCATCAGTAGACGCTCCAATTTTGCCAGTGTTGTTATATATCCTTAAAAGAAAGAAGTCAGTATCCTCATAACTTAGCGATAACAAAAAAAGTTACCTCAGAAACTTCGTCCTTAACGCCAGTGTAGTTCTCGTTTGCAGGATAAGCTCAAAGACAGGGACCAGTTTAGCGACTTTGCAAACTTGTTGAAGAAGTTTCAAACCAAGTTGAACCGTCATGTAAGTGCCAGTTTTTCAGTTTTTTGCCAGATCTGAAATTGAACTTGTCATCACCAATATGCAAAACAACGATTGCCTTGTCAACAATGCTGGGCGCGGGCTGTAAACTTAGCCCGAACCGGGTTAGGTTTACCACGGGCCGATACGGGTCAAGTTGACCATTATGAATTTTTTATTTTTCGAACTTAAAGTTACCCTCCTGTGCAAGAACTTTAAAATTTCTCACCACAAGTCACCGACTAACTTTTTTGACGGCCTCCTACTCGGCCAATGGCAGCCAGATTTTGATAAATTTCATATCGAAGCCTGGACTTGTTAGGGGCTATCGGAATGGCCGAGAAAATGCCGTCCGAAGTAAGCGATCAAAGACCGGCTGCGCGCGAGATTCAAATGGACCACCTAGGTTTAAAATTTTGTTATCAAATGTCTCCTTATCACTGGCATCGGTTTCTTATTGTAAGAGCAACGTAGGAAAGGTAAGAAAAGCCAAGATAGAAACAATAAAGGTGCCAAACTTGACGCTCGGATTTGAGAGTTTGTCCACTGCGGTGGTTATGTGGGTGGTCCTCAATGCGCCCGGATTGTAAAAATCCTCCTTAATTTGCCCTTTTACAGCCATTTTCTTATTTCTATCATGATTCTTGACTGATAAGGGAATTTTTTAAATGAATTGCGGGGTCAAACAAGCGGATTTCTAAAATTCAGGCGCGAGTCTAGACGCTTCTGGCGATTCGTCTCTATCGATTGCCCCTAACAAGTCCCGGTTTCGATATAAAATTTATCAAAATCTGGCTGCCATTGGCCGAGTAGGAGGCCGTCAAAAAAGTTGATCGGTGACTTGCAGTGACTTGTGGGGAGAAATTACAAAGTTCTTGCACAGGAGGGTACGTGGTGTACCGAAAATTGTCCACCCGATTTTCAGTGTTTTGATATCACCTTGTTGGCCGCGGCTGAAGTCACTCAGCCTGGTCATACATTTGTCGGCCCGACCCTAACCCGGCCCGGGGCCGCTCGGCCCGCGTCCAGCATTCATCGCCAAGGGGTGCAAACGCCGGAATACTCGGGTGCATTATATAAACAGAAACAATCTCACCTTGTCTTTCATCCGTCTGGTAGTTCGGACTGCAGCTTTGTGTCCTCTTCGTCGACAAAGAGTTTTCATCGCGAATCTGGAAAAGAAGTTCGACTGATTCATAAATGGATTAATCGAAAGTTAAAATCACCTTTTTAGCAGCCAATGTCATCAAACGCCTGAATTTGAAGCAGGAGATCACATGTGGGCTGTCGCGAAAAGTATCGATACGCGGTTCGAGCGACTGCAGTTGTTATAAGGATAAGAGTAAACCATAAAGGCGATCGGCGAGACATGAAGATACCTGAAACGAATGATTTTATTTTAATTTTAGGCTGACGAGAAAGAAAAACGCGCGAGCGAGGTACACTGCGCTTGTGCGGTTTTCGTGGTAGGAGTAGCGAACGCGAGTGCGTGCGCATCGCAGTGTGACATCCGATACATTTCGCGCCCTGTAATCGAAAATCACATTTGACATCAAAAAAATTTTTTTTTTTCAAGAACAGCCATAATTGAAGGTACAAGATCAACCAGAATCTAACCCGAATTGCACAGTTCTGTTCAAATGTGTTAGCTCCGTATCCGATGAACCCCCTGTCTTTGTAGGCGCCGAATCCGGACTCTATGAAGCCTCTGGCACCAGCTCCAATTCCAGCCCGATGAACAATATTATTCAATAGCGCCGTACCACCCCATGTCTCTTGAAAAGCAAGGCGAAATGAACATGCTGCCGCTCAGAACTCTGGCAAACATCAGCGACGTCACCCAAGCCGTACACCTGACCTCATTCAACGACCATCAAACGTCCAGAACGACCCACAGTACGCTGAACAATGTCGTCAAGAAACGAGTCGGCCGTCACGTTACGCACACTCCCACGTCCAAATTTTTGAATGGATCAATGGGTTAACTCTTCGCTCGAGAATCCTCAGATATCTGATCAAGTTGGACCCGGCTTCGGATGGCAACAACAGAACTTTAAAGAAAGATCCAGTAGTCATGGATGTCAAGAGATAATACTGGCGTTGCAGCGTACCTCAAAGGCAAGCGAATCCACCGCAAAACGGTAAAATCTTAACTTCGCAAAGCCGTCACGCCTAATTCCTCAAACTGCTCCAGGCCAAGCCAGAACAGGGAAAAACCTTGCATCTTACGTCCCTCTCGGCGGTATCCTACCACTACCTCTTCGACAGCACTTTCACCACTTTTGGCAATTACTAAATCATCTACACACTTTGGCGTTGTTCCTTTACGTGGATACTTCCGATCCAAGGAGTACCGAGAGCCAAGCCAATCGAAATCTGCGAATACCCACTGGAGACGCTTCCACCCGTGTCAACCAACTACCCAAACTCCTATCATCGACGTCACGATCTCCTTCGCGAATTCCTTCTTTACCTCCCAGACCTTTTCAAAAAGGTCTGGGAGGTAAAGAAGAAAAAATACATAAACATCGTGACGCGCTTCAAGAAGGCCGGTTACAAAACCATCCGAAAACTCGTCAGTTCCCACAAATACGCCGTCTTCACAAAGCGTCTTATTGTCAGCAACGTCGTCAAATTGCGCGCGACCTCAACGTGGCCACTTCACCGGCATCCGACAGTACCGAGTTGATCCATAATAATTCGTAATAAATTGTCTTTTTATTTCGGTGCTCATTTATTTGTGTATGCATTCTCTGTGCTCGCTTAACTATTTTTAAACATTAGTTTTATTTTATCTACAGGCCGGATATGACCTAGTGTAACGCATTTTTGTAAAAATTGCCTCCGACTCCGCCTCTGACTCCGGAGTCAGAGTCGGAGGCGCTCTGACTCCTCGCCTCTTTGCCCTTTTACACGCTGCGAGGGGCTACCCTTTGGGGGTCCCACCATCAGATTCCGAGCTCCGAAACCTCAATCGGGTGACCGGCAGCCCTTCTTTTATCAAAGTTTGTGAATTTGCTGTCGACAACATTGTTATGTTGCATTAATAATGAGCAAAAACAAACATTTAGCTGAAGAAGCGGACATAAGTTTGAGAGGCGCCAAAAGGAATCGCCTCTGCAGCCGACTCCGCCTCTGTAGTCGGAGGCGCGAGAGGCGCCTTCGGAGGCGGAGGCGCGTTACACTGATATGACCCGCAGATACTGATGTGTCCCGGATGAGTAGCCGAGGATTGAGAAGAGAAGGTTTATGTAGGACGAAGCATACTAAGCAGCAACAACAATGGGAAAAGTGAACTATCGGTCATTGGGACTGATGGGCTTAGGGGGGTGCTCGAGACGTTTGCGAATGTTCGAACGCCCGGTTACAATAACAATGGGGTGGAGCATAAACAATAACAAAACACGACCGACAGTCCCGAACGGGGTTCAAGAACTGCCGAATAGACATTTTACAATAATAATCAGAGCATGGATCTGGAAATCCAACATCTCCCCGCGAAGTGTGAAAGTTCCTTATGAAAGAGCTTCTTGATCGGGTTGGCTTCGGAGAAAGCGCAGGCGAAACGAGCTGATGGAGCAGTCGAATGTGGAATCGGTGATGGCGCTTCGGATGACTCCGATGAGTGACGAGCCAATTCGGTCACAAGGTGTCAGTGGGCGACACCTGAATTCAAGTCTGCTTGTTGAGGATGGCTTCGCGGTGGGCGTTGACATCGTTGAAGTTCATGTGACTGGATGGTGTGCCGTGAAGTTGATCAGTAATGGACTGAAATGTGTTGATGAGCAAGGTGATCATCAGTGGTGGCTGGTGGTCGCAAACGTCGACGTGAAACAGTCTCGCAGTGACTTCGGTGTCGCAGAAGTGCTTTGGTTGGAGAGCTTTGACCATTGGCGTGACGACTTGGCGGTGTACGGTAGCAACGAAAGCTCTAAAACCGCCCGGGCTGGTGCGGGCCGGGCTTCACTTCAAGGGCACGCGGGCCGCCCGGGCGGCTTGGGCCATATAGTGGGCCGGCCCGGGCGGGATACTGAAAAACGGGCCGAGCCGGGCTGGCCCGAGCCGGGTTCACTTCAAGGACACGCGGGCCGCCCGAGCGGCCTGGGCCATATAATGGGCCGGCCCTGGCGGGATACTGAAAAACGGGCCGGGCTGGCAAAAAGTCGACCCGAATCCACCCTTGCGGCTGCTGGTGGTGGTGTCGACGACCAGGTGTTCGGTGAGCGAGAACATCTTCGATCCTGCTAGCTTGGAGATGATGTGTGGTGGCTCGCAGGGGTGGTTGTCGTCGTGAAGACTGGTGTTGAAACCTGTTGAAACGTCAACACGCATGTTGAGTTTGGGCTCATAAAAGTCGTTGATGGCGTTGATCCATTCAGAAGCCGTGTCAGTAGGAATCACTGTCTTGATGTCCTCGACGAGTTCAAGTCATTCCAGTTGGTTAAAGACGGCGTTGTGATGTGGAAGTGCGCTTGGGTGGCATTCCTTGAAGACAACCTTGGCGTCGTTGTCGAGTCGCGCGGGAGCGGCGTCGGTGTTGCATCGGCGTGTGGCGATGGCAGTGTCGGGATGTCGTGTGACGACATCGGTGTCGAGTCGCGCTATGGCGATGGCTGAGTCGAGATGCGCTGGGGTGGCATCTGCGTGGAGTCGCGCTGGGGCGGTATTGTTGTCGAGTCGCATTGAGGCGACATCGGTGTAGCATCGGACTGTGGCTGGCTGCAAAGCGATGCGCTGCAGCTTCAGCCATGTGGATGCATCTGTGTTGCGTCGCGGTCGGGCAACGTTTTTGACGGGATGCGCTGTAGTGGCCTCGGAGTCGAGCATGTTCCAGCATCCCATTTCAACGATATAAAAATAAACTAAAAATAACCAAAACAATAATGCAACTCTAAACACAAATTCAAAATCTCGACAGTTTGGATCAAGCAAGGCTGGCTTAAATTCCTAGCCCCCGAAGTCGGCTTCAACATCGAGTATCGAAAAAAACGAGGGCCGAGTTCACATGCATGTCCGTAACTCCAAGTCTGGCCTTGCCGACGCCTGTGTTTTAGAATCTAAAAGTAAGGCGAAGTCCACGTGTTAAATCAGCGTCGAGGTCTGGGCACTTAAGGCCGGTTTGGTTTCAAGTGCAAGCCTTTTAGGAACGTCAAAACACAGACTTGAAAGTACGTCAAAACCCGGATTTTAAATCTGACGAGAGTGAAGTGAGGTACAAATCTCAGTTGAAGTCCACATCGAAAAAGTCCGTTTGGCGTTAAATCCCGTCCACCCTTGAATATACGGCAAAGTTTAAAGTCTGAACTTTAAATGCAGTCTGTTCGAGACTTCAAGACTAATTTCATTTCGAAAACACACAAAAGGAGAGTCGGATGTCAGGGTTTTATGAATATTACAACGTTTGAGCAATCTTGAAGTTGTGTGATTTATATGTTATCAATGTGTGACGAATCCGTCACAAAATCTTTGTGACAAAACAATGTGTGACGAATTCGTCACAAAATTTTTGTGACAAAACAATGTGTGACGAATCCGTCACAAAATCTTTGTGACAAAAAAATGTCACAACCGGGTTGTGACGAATTCATTACGCAAAACACCGTAACACTCCTTTTTGTCACAAATTTTTTTCAGTGTGGATCCTCACTCAACAACTACGTCTTTTGCATGCACTCAATGATCTACGGTGGTATCACAAACATCAATTTTTGGAGTATTCCAATTCAAGCTATTTATCGGTATATTGTAATTGTCAAGTAGGTGGATTTTCAGTCTTTCAAATACCTACTTTTGTACCACTTTCTGCATTTAACAATTGTATTTAACAGGAAAAAACAAATTCCCGTTTGGTATGCGACGGTTTTATACGCAATAATTACGCTTGATAGCATTGTTTGTGGCATGCCTATGACCCTTCGAACTCGATTCATCAGTGGAACACCAGAAGAATCAAAAATAAGAAATTTACCTTTTTGGAAAGAACGTGATACTTCCAAGTTTTGTCTCTTTGTTGCTGTGAGTTTTTAGATTACATTGAAGTAACGAAAATTCTTGTTTAGAAAGACTGGGCAACACTGTTGTTCATGATCAACATGGTCGGACAGCAATTAGTCGCGTTCGGGTTGCTTATTTGGCTCACATCAAAGCTGAACCAAACCATAAGCGCCGCAAAGTCACATCTGAGCGAGAAAACACTTTCGGTTCATGCACAAATGACAAAAAAGTTGTATGCACAGGTTTGTATTTAAATAAAACTTGAGTTTGATAAACAAATTAAAAGTTTATTAAAGTTTTGTAGCAAAACTGATGTGTATTTTAGGCATGTTTACCAGGTTTCATCAGCATTTTGGTAACAATAATCTGTGGATTGACGTTTGTTCTACCGAGTTACAATGGCGGTTTTTTTTTGATACTGTTTGCACCGTATCCATGGATTGGCGTGGCTAATCCGTTACTGACGATTTTGTGCATTCAACATTATCGAAAGGCTGTGATTAGCATGATATTTCGTGGGCGCCATGGTATTGTTCGGCCATTTGATACCAGTTCAAGTTTGCCTGGAATGAATACTAACACGACTACGGCAAAAGCGACGGCATCGGTGGCTCCTGACGGAAACTTTTTGGCGCCGACTTGACTTTTTCTAACGTAACTTAAATTGATTTTTTAATTTTAAAAGTGGTTACATATTACTATTGGCTTTATTTTTAATTATGTCAAAAGGTTTAACAGATTATTAAATGTTCTTTTTTATCAATAAAGCGTGAAATCACCCGTAAAAAAACTTTCAAACCCCCTCGCTTCTGTTTCAAAGTCATAAAACGCTTGTCCAACGCCTCTCTATTACCGCGACATTCAATCAGCACAAAACTTGTGTCATCGCCATCAAAACGCTCCGTGCCATCTGGCCAAAAAAGCAAAGCAGTGCCGTCAAAAGGCCCCCAAGGCTTATGAACTGAATTGAATTTAGCCCCCGACGCGCCCGCCGGGCAATCATAACTCGGTTTTCAATTGGATAGAGCCATCAGAACGACGACGACGACGGCTTCTTCCTTCAGGAGCGGCATGCCCCCCTCCGGGCACTGACGGACACGATCGCGCTTACGAGACCTTCGCCGCGAGGCAGGCAAGGAAGAAGGACTTCTTCAATGACTTCTTCAAGATTGAGACTTTCGAGAGCGAGACGTTTCATTTCTTCAAATTGGAGAAACGTCAAATGCCGTCGTCGTCGTCGTTGTCGATGTCGTCGGCCACTTTGGAAATTCAAGTTTAACGGGCCCGACCCAGACGACGCTTCCTTGTCATCGAAGGGGTTGTGCCCAATTTTTTGAACCATTCCCAGCCTGGGCCTTTCGTGCACAAATCTCGGAATTTGGGGATCCCCTGGGGGATTTGACGCGTTCTCCGGTGTTGCATTTGATCGGTTTCGAAGAGGGGGACAAAATTTGATGGATGAGTCGCCTTTGGTTTGTTGAACTTTGCGGGTGGCACTTTTTATACAACTTTTTTGCATCAATTTTCACTGATGGACGCTAAAAGGCTAAAACGTTTGAAAAGTAAACCGGCAAAACCCACTTGAAAGGCTTTTTAGACAAATTGAGTTCCAATGTTGTTGATTTTGAGCGTGCCAAGTGTCAGAAACACTGGTGTACTGTACTTTGTTGATATTTGTATACAGAGTTTTTTTAATAGTGCTGTGTTTTCAACGTAAATCTATATTTTGTTAAAGTTTATAAAAATTTGTTGAAAATAGCGATCAAAAAAGCATAAATTTGGCCAACTGTCAACACGGACTTCCGTTTTTTATAACCCCAGGGAATTGGTTGACATTGTTAGCTTATGTTTGCATTAGATGTGTACAGATTTATGGCACGCTATAGCCTCTGCTATTGTAAAATTATGTACTTCCAAGGAGGCTGGAGCAATTTGGCCGAGACCTTCGACACAACCCCTGTGGACCCGTTTGCATAATTGCACAACCTTCTGGGTGCTCGAGGGAATTACTGCCGATTAGAAGTGAAAGTACAGCCAGCTAGTAACCGCGCAAGTGCATGTTTTCACTGAAGACTGCTTTCTGGAATCCTTGAAGTGTGCCTATTGATGGCATTTTGCAGACATAGCTCTAAATTGTCTTTATTTTGATCAAAAATAGTGCTTTATACCATTTTAATTCTCTGAATGTTAAAAATGTCTTCAATTTTTGCTCCCCGAATTCTCTCCATGTTGCAAACCAGACGCATACATGCTCAAATTCCCTGAGGGCAAGTTGCGCGCAGACTTCCGGTCCAGCGACAGTGTCAATGGCATCAAATATCTTTCCGCTGAAACCTGTAGCGTGTGGCTTTTAACCTTGATACCAATGAAATTTACGTGAAATTCCAATTTCCAAAAAGTGTGTCGACATCTACCCTCAAGGCTTTCAAGACTGTTGTCACCGCCGCCTTGAAAGTGCTTCCGGAACTAGCTGCTTCCATTTTTCGACGACGCGACAACGGCCATCGCCAAAACATGCGAATCCGGTCGTATTGAGTGAGTGGAGAAAATGAAAGCAAGCAATGACGAATTACAAACTCGCTAAAATTTTACAATTTTTATTTACACGTTTTTGAAAAACTTAGTTTGTAAACAAAAATCTACATGGTTTAATTCTTCCAGCATGAATCAGAACACCAAAATATCCACATCAAACCTCCCAAACACATGCAACAAGTCCCCAGCTTGAACTCTTATCAACAAACGGCGAGAACATCACCCTTCATCCGGGGCATTGTTAAACTACAAAGGCAAAACGTCTCAAACTTCCGTCAAATGAGCGAAAAACAGTTGATTTCTGCTGGCTCAATGGCATAAAAGTTCAGAGATTCATTCAACAAAACGACAACATTCGTCCTTGGTGAACTTGGCATCCGTAGTTTGGGTTTTGGAGAAGATTAGCTAAACAAAAGTAAGTTTCTTTTTTGTGATTAAGCGAATAGTGCTATCGGCAACAGCGAAACGGACAACGGGCAAACACGAGTGGGGCGGGGATTGCAACAGCCAGAGGGCACATGGCTCCCAAGTTGGATGGGTGCATAGACGATGGGGGGATGGCTTCTTTGTCTGGGCGACGGGGTCGTGACAGATTCTTTGAGGTGCGTTATGATGTGTTTTTGGGATTTTGAGTTTATTTGTTATTGTATTGTTTCCAAATTGATGCTGTTGTAGATTCCCTTGATGTTTTTGTTCCGCCGTACAGTTTCAAACTCGCTTACGATCCAATTTAAACTCCATAAATGCGTTCCAAACATCAGTTAAAACACACTTTCATGCATCCCAGAACACAATGCCATCCATCACCACCAAGTTCTCATCAGACAGCAGACGACACTTACCCATGTGATAACAATCATCATTATTGCCTGTTTATTGACACCCCCTTTAGCTGAGCGCCGTTCACTTTACGGGTCTCGTCGCCTGAGGGCATTTCAACAATCGTCATAGTACTTGGCAAACATGCTATGGCCCTTTGGCAAAGTATGACCTTCTTTCTTTCCATTTTGATTCATTATCATTTCATTTATTTATTAAGTTTCTTAACCCGAACTATAGTAACTAAACACGTGCAAAATTCAAGTTACATTATGTAGGCATAACTTGAATGGGCATTTCGCAAAACAAGTTCCGTGACGTCTTGTACAAAGTGGGCAAAGGAAACAAGTCTGTTCTGTTTTTGGCAATACTTTCTGAATTGATTTCAACTTCGACCAGGCCAGTCGTAGCCAGCTTGGGTCGGTTGGGGCATCTGCGTATGCAGGTCGAGCTCAGCCATTTGCATAATTTTACCACTGGCCGACCAGTGCTCAGAATAGGAGGGCCAAATCGTTCCGCGTGCTCGGGAGGCGAACAGGAACTGCAATTACAACGGCAAAATAGGAGGTTTTACATCGATCATGGATATTGATGGTTGTAAAATGGTCATGAATTGCTTTTTTACATACTTTTAGAAGTGTTTTGTTTTTAAATGTTGCCAAAATAGCAAAATTTTAAAGCTAAAATTTCATAAGAACGGCACTTTACAATGCATGCCATCGCTTAACATAGCAAAAAAAACCAAAAAAACCATTCCAAGATCTGTTAAACATTGATAAGCATCCACTTCCCTTTCAGATGAGCCACCCGGGCTGGGTCATGGTCTCTTTTCTCACGGAGCTCCTCTCCTCCTATGGCGGCTACGGCAAGCTACCGTATTCGCCGCACTGTGCCAATGACACCGAAATCATCGATAATTTGCTCAAAGAAACGTACAATAAGCACTACCTGCCAAGCTATCCCGTGAGAGTCCGCGTCGATATGTGGGTCCAGGAAGTAACCGCAGTCAGTGAGTTGACGCAAGATTTTGAAATTGGTAAGTACTTTCACGCGGATTCAAGCCAGGGAGGCGCGAGGTCGCATATCCGCTTACGTCACCTCAATCCGAGTCAAAGCAAGCAAAAGCATCGTAAAAATTGCCAACGTCTGATTCCATTAACTTTTTTTCGCCCGCGCACGTGCCCTCAGGACTAACCAAGCATACGGAAGACCTTTTGTCCCGCTTTTTTTTCACAAAGATCTACAACCTCAAAGTATGAGGGCGTTGCGCAAATTAGATTTTCGCTTAAACAGCAATGTTCGGACAATGCAATCATTGTTTCTTCCCACAAAGACGGAAAAAGAGAACAATTTACTTTTGGTTATTTTGGACGGCCTTTTTGAGAGGGTTTTCAATGGCATAACATCGAATTATTAATTTTTAGATTTATACATTAACGAATTCTGGGTAGACCCCGCATTGATATATGACTACATGAATCCCTGCAAGAACAACATATCTTTCGACGATAAGGTGTTAAAGAAGTTATGGATTCCGGTAAACACAATTTGGCACAGCTTGTTGGAAAACAATATTGATCGTTTTTGCTTTAGAACACGTGTTTCATCAATTCCAAAAGTGCAGCAATCCACGAATCTCCATTTCGGAATGTATTTCTAATGGTATTTTCAAATGGGACCCTGTGGACAAATTACAGAATGAAATTGACTGGGCCGTGTGATATGAATTTGAAGAGGTTTCCGTTTGGTGGGTTTTTGGACGCTAAAAGATTGAAATTATGAAAGTTGATGGTTCAGATCAGCAAAAATGCCTCCTGACATTTGAATCCTACAATTACAACACCGGCGAAGTCAGAATGCAGTGGAATCAGCCGTATCCTGTCATGTTGCTCAAGCCGATTGAATTGCCGGACTTTTTGCTCGTCAACTTTAGTGTTGTTGCTATTGAACAGGTAGATTGACCTTTCTAACATTGACAATTGTAAAAATAGCAATTTAGATGTACCCAGCCGGTTGGTGGGACGAACTCACCGTCGCTTTCGTCTTCAAACGACGTTACGGGTGGTACATTTTGCAAGGTTATGTTCCAACGATTACAACTATTTTTATTAGTTGGATTAGTTTTTATCTGGGGCCACGGTATGACGTTCCACCGAAAACATTTATAATATGGTCACTTTTAGCGCAATTCCGGCCCGAACCATGCTCGGAGTCAACAGTCTTCTCGCTATGACCTTCCAATTTGGTAATATTATCAGAAACTTACCAAGAGTCAGTTATGTCAAAGCTATTGATGTCTGGATGCTCTCTGGTATGATGTTCATCTTTTTGAGTTTGCTCGAGCTCGCTGTTGTTGGATTCATGTGCCGAAATGAGGGGCTTCCACGGCAGAGGATCACTCCGAGGAAGCGGTCCTTTGAAAATGAAGAATTTGCGTGGAAAGAGATGCAATGCCCATCGCCGAGGATGGGTTTGAGGCAGTTTTGGGTTGATCGGAGGTGTTCGTCGTTGAAAAATAATAATGAGGTAAGTTCAGCCTATTGAAAGAGGCATTCCGACCAGAAAATTTTTGTTCAACTAAAAGTACATAAGTCTATTGTTTAAAAGATTTTAAAGTTTATTTCTCGAACTTTGTTTTCTTCAAAAACGCAAAGGATATTATTCTGGTGTTCTAAATCCAAATAATATCAGAATTTTTTAATATTGTCAACTAAAACTTTCCAGCTCCACGACCCTCCAGTCTCCCCCAACGAATACGTCGGCACGAGCAACCCACTCCAAATCGATGCCACCATGATGACGCAACAGTCATCGGTTCCACAGATGCGTCGCCAGCCTCCGAAACGCGGCATCTTCTGGATCCTTCATCGAATTCGGCGTTTTTTCAAGGAAATTACGCCCGACAAGGTCGACAAGTACAGTGCTATCATGTTTCCCACTGCGTATCTTTTGTTCAACACTTTGTAAGTTGCATCATGCCCATCCTACTGTACTTTCATCACCTAATGAAATCATCTAATTACAGTTACTGGAGCTACTACCTAACCGACCTGTCATCCATCGAGGATGTGGTCATTTCTTGATCATCAACAATCACCAACCCACCCCATTTGCTACAATTTTTGAAAAACTTTGGTGCTATAAATAAAGTGTGTCTTTAAAAAGTCGGAAGTTGCACGTAAAAAGCAAATAAAGAAAATGGTCTTTCAATGAAAAGATGCAGTACATTGTTGCAGAGAAGCTATTTATTTTTCAATGAAAAGAAGCGTTTGATCACCGCTCATTGAATCAGATTGACGACACGTTTTATCGACTTTTTGTCTATCGGAATGCCAATTTTATGTACCGAATCACCCCGCCAACGGCTGTCCTGTCATCATGCTCACGTTGCCACCCGCGAAAATTGCATCAACGAAAAAGGGTGATGAGATGATATCGGTGACACTGACTCTGACTTCCCCCGTGGCAATGAGGGGAGGGTCCGTTCCCATGGACGCGAGCCATTTTCCACGAAATCTGAACTCCCCCTGATTACGAAACTTGTTTGGTGCGACGTCGCGTGGTGAGCGGTGCGGTTTGAAGTCTGCCTCGGTGGGTGGAGCTTTGGAGAAACTCGGCGGAATCATCCGATATCGTAGTTTTTTTAAGTTTTTCAACGCATTGGGAACACTGGCAACCTTTGGTTTCTCGGATCGGAGCATTGGTGACCGAATCTTTTAAAAGTCGAGTTGAGCGAAGCTGTTTACGTTAGTCTGGTTCAACGCACCCAGCACAGCAGAAGTTATTCAAGAAATGGAAGCGCCTGTGATGGAGGTCGTTTTTGGGGTGTCGACTACGGTACCGGCAGCTTGCTCATATAATACTGTAACGAAAAAGACGAATTGTTTTACTTGTCCGCGATTTGGTGAGTTTTTACGCACATTTTCCACACTTTTCACACTTTTGTGGCAGACACGCTTTTCACACCTTGGTGAGAACCACACTTTTCGCACTTTATTGACAATTATTTTCACACTTCCGTGTCAAAACGCGTTTCACACCTTGGTGTCAGACATGCGTTTCACACTTTAGTGAAAAACATCCGTTTCACACCCAAATGACAAACACGCGTTTCACACCTTGGTGACAAAAACGTGCAAATTAGGAAAACCCCATTTTGATTTGTTTTCCTGTGCTTTTGCGACTGACCTGATCGCAAACCGATTAAAGAGCAATGAATGAAAACGTGTCTTGTTCTTTCGATCTTTTGCGTCAGATGATAAAAATACCCGATGTCACATCGTCACCCACACATCAAAAGATCATGAATCATTACAATTTCAGACTACAACCGCCTCAAGAAGACCGCCACTGAAATTTTCGAATTCCTCGCCGATCAGCTGCCAGAGTATGCATCTCCAGGTCACGTCGTGTGGTCTGGCGCCTTCAGTGACGCTGAAAAGGCGTCACTTCAAAACATTGCCGAACAGTTGGGCTTCCCAAAGATCGCGATCATCAACGTGGATACCGCATGGTCGTTGCATTTGTTATCCTTTTTGAACAAACCACTTCCCGAAAACGCGCTTATTGCACTTATCGTTGATTTGTCACACATCCTGGAAGGGAGTCTGTATCGTGTCGTCGATGGGAAGCTGATCCGTGTTAGATTGACCTATCAAACGGCAGTGGGCAGTGGTGGATCACATTTGACTTATGAGCTGGTCGAGAAATTCCGTCATCATTTAATTGGTGACCGTAATGTGGAGCATGTCATCGTAGAACATGATGGCGACAGTCTCAACTATGTCGACATTTTCCACGACTCAAAAGTCACAAATATCCGCCACGGATTCGGCAACATAGCTATGGGCGCCCTGATCCGTGCCCGCGTGCTCCAAGGTGATGCCAGATTCGTAAATTATGACATTATCACGAAGACAGATGCAAGCCTGGATGTGTCAAACTAATTATATGACACGTTGCTGATGGAAAGTTGCAAAAAAGAAGTGCTTTTTTCAATCGCGAAAAACTTTGGTCGATATGATGATGTAATCGAGATCATACGATAATCATTTTTCTTCTCGTCTTTCTTGTTTGTCGAATAAAAAAGGTTTAAGATTGGTTAATTAGCAATACATGTGTCAATGCAAGACGGTAGCCCCGCCCCTTAGGCTGTGGCCTTATCGTAGTCCTCGACGAACTTCTTGTACTTGGCTTGGAGCTCGTCAGATGACACTGCCACTTTGTATTTTTCGAAAAAGTAGAACAACATGACGCGATGGACGTATAGGTATTGCTGCAAATGCACAAGTTAAACAAAAGAATGGTCATAAAATGCTTACCAGGTCAGTTTGAATCGAAAAAGGCCGCTGACTACGAAGCTCCTTCAAAATCTCGTCCATAGCCTCGCATGGGATGCCCGATTGCAGTCGCTCCAGGATGAACTCAATGGCGACAATGGTCCCAGTACGTCCGATACCCGCAGAACAATGGACAATGATGGGCTTCTTGGTGCCACGGACGTAGGACAATAGCACCATGGCAGTTAGACGGCATGGTGGCACACCACGATCAGGCCAATCGATCCACTGGTAGTGACGGACTTCACGCTCTTTAGGCTTGCCGTCTTCCTTCCAACGGACGAGAAGAACGCTGAGACGGACACTGGTTTCATCGGGATTCAATGGCCGGACACAGGTGTTGACAACTTCGACGTCGCCGTACAGTTTTTGTTCTCTTTCTTCGAGAGGCCAGTATTGCGCGCATTTATCCATGCCCTTTTCCTTGATGTTGCAAAGCATGATCAAGCTGTCACATTCCTCTTGGACGACCATGTGCCAGAAGTCGGTGACGGTGACGTCTAGAGGGCCTTGGGTACAGATGAAGCGTTTTTCAGAGATGGGCGTGGCGACGTAGCTGAAAGTCGATAGGACATTGATTTTCCAAAAAATCGAAAGCAAATTGGTTTTGAAAAAATCAATAACGTATTAATTGATTATGTAATACGGTCACAAGTGATTGTGAAACGTCAAAACTGTATCGATTGATAAGAGAAAATCAATATTGTATCGATTAGTTGTACAAAAGTCGATACCATATCGATTGATTTTAAAAGCAGGCCTTTCTTCGTTTTTTTGAAAGTAAAATGATTATCGCTCGCTAAAACTCACTTGGCATGAATGTAATCATGTGTCTGTCCTGGCCATCTCAAAATAATCCGGCATTTGTCTTGACACGGCACATCTTTGTACCGGTTCCGCCCGGCATCCCAGTGACTTTGAAACGTCGCAATACTCATATCCGGTGGCACGTAGCGTTTCAACTCTGCGAATTCTTCACGCAAGCCCTGAATGCCCTTATCAAGTGCTCTTTTTGCCCACTTTTCGACCTCGGCACGAGCGTTGTTGTGGCATTTTGCTACGGCCGGCTGAGCTGACGGATTGGCCGTCGATCCTTGCATCTTTGATGCGCCATCGTCGGGTTCTTGTTGGATAGATGCGCGGTTCCTTTTGGCTGCGCTCTTCTTGCTAAAAGGGTGACATAGCTTAGTTTACGGTAAAAGTAAAAACGCACGCTGTGGACTTCTTGGGTGGCATGGCTAGAAGTTACCCGCGATCAAAAAGGCCGTGAAGAAACGGTTGAAGTCCGGCAGCACTTAGAAAGCTGCAAAACGACCGTCGACCTGCGGCACGCAGCCTACGAGAAATGCCACCGCCGTCCAGACGGTCATGGCCACCGGTGAGGCAGACGGGCAAATGCTAATTTAAAGTGTTTTCGTGTATTTTATGGCATTTTTCTTTTAGTTTTTTAGTTCTAGACGTCAGACTGTCTGATTAGTCTCTCTTTTTCTTTACTACTTTTAAAAGTCGACAAAACAAAGTTGGTTGTGTATCTCAATGATGCCAATTTTACCAAGACTAGACAATCTTTTGCGGTAACACAGCAAAAAACAGCTTTTTCATAACTTTTTCTGGCTCAATAGCACCCAAATAAGCTGCTAACGTTTTCCCAACGCCCGTCTTTGCGGTTTTTTTTTTGTACCAAACGACTGCGCTCGCACTCTTTCTCACTCTCGACCAACCACATCTGAAAACGTTTCCTTCCAGTGGGTCTATAGCTCAGTGGCAGAGCAATCGGCTGCAGTCCGATAGGTCCCCGGTTCAACTCCGGGTGGGCCCTATCTTTTTTCTTTTGTACCCTTAAGGGTGCATTACACTTTGGACGAGTGAACACGTGGTCATTTGATAAAGAAGGGTCAACTGACTTTGACTTTTGATTCATCTTTTTATGTTAGACGTCTCTGTAGAGTCTTATCGTAGCATAATTTATGGGTTTTATCAATGTTTTCCGTCAGTTTTGTCGGAAACGTGTGGTTGCGTTTCATTGAGACCCCGTTAGTCTTGGTTTGTTTGCGTTTTGGTAACGTGTTGGGGTGATAGGTCAAATTTGCTTACTTATGTCTAATAAAGTTGGTTTTTAGTCCAAAATTTTTAAAATGACCCAAATTTTTGATGTCATCGTCCTCGGCGCCGGAATCATGGGCAGCTGCACGGCTTACCAACTAGCTAAACGCGGCAAAAAGGTTCTTCTTCTCGAGCAGTTTGAACTCGGCCACAACAAAGGTTCATCTCATGGAGCCTCCAGAATCATCCGCTATGCTCATACTGACCCTATTTACTTGCCATTAGCCAAGGCGGCCTATGAAGAGTGGGATGAACTGGCTCGTCTCAGCGGTGATAAGCTTTATCATGTCTGTGGATTGCTTTGGCTGTCAAACCCTGAGGCGACGGCGGTTCGAGCTAAAGTGCTTCGTGATCACGGTGTGACGCACTCTGTCTTAACCGGCACGGAAGTTGGCAAAAAGTTCCCTCATTTAAAGTTTGATGATTCATGGCACGGATTATACGACCCCCAAGCCGGTTATTCCCATGCCGATAGATGTGTCAAAGCGGCCCAAAGCCAAACTCTAGCCTTCGGTGGAACCATCCATGACAACGAATCTGTGATTCACATCAATCCGGGTCCAGACCATGTCGACGTCCTCACCGCAAAGACCCGGTACACCGCGAAAAAGCTTATTGTGACAGCCGGCGCGTGGATTCCGCGTTTGTTGACTGATCTGAGTGTGAAGCTTCAGCCCGAGCTCATTGGGCTGACTTTTTGGAAGGTGAAATCAAATCCCCAGCGCTTCCTGCCCGCTAATAACAGCCCGACATTGATTTTAACGGACAAATGCGACGACTTTTACGTGATCCCGGAAGTGGACTACATCGGGGCCATCAAGTGTGGCGTCCATTTTGGAATCCCGATCAATCCGGATAACAAAGAAACGACAGAGGTGCCACAATGGGTTGAAGACATTTCTGCTGATATTTTAAAGAAGCACATGCCGGACATTGACTCGATTGAACCTATGAAGAAAGTTCGGTGTCTTTATACGGTAACCATACTGTAGGTGTCGAAAGTTAAGTGAAAAAGGTTTCAGATGACAGAAGACCAAAACTACGTCCTAGACAAACACCCAATCCACCGAAACATCATTATTGGAGGCGGTTTCAGCGGAAGTGGATTCAAGTTCGGTGCCATCGTCGGCAAAATCTTGACAAAATTGGCCTTGGATGAGCCAACTGGCTTTGATTTGAGCCCGTTTAGCGTAACTAGGAAAATTGAAAAAGTGCCATCAGCTAATGCAAGACTTTGAAACCATGTTTATCTTAATAGTTTGTCAATTACAGAGCTTTTTTTTCAATGTAAAGTGTTTCAAACGGCCATGTTTGTCGAGATTAACTGAAATAAAACAAACAACACATAAAAACCTCATCGACTTTACTGAAAAAAGTATAACAGAATCGTGGAGTTACTATTATTTATAAAATACCGGCAAAAAAATACAAATTCAGTACAGTTACGTAATAATGCTTCATTATTTTTTGTAATCAAACGTTAGCTGCTCTAGATTAAATGGGGTAGAACCAATATTTAACTCTATCTTACCAGCACCATTCTCAACAGCTTGAAATTTAGGCTCCATTAACGTGACAATAGATCTTTTGATTTCGGTAGTACTTGCATCAGCACTGCGTTTGTAAGTAATGCGTATCATAAATTTAGATTGTTGTTTCTAAAAAATTGTTTGTTCTATTAAACATACTATAAACATAACATGGTGGTTTTGTAAACTTACTTTGATGAAATTATGCAATTGTCCTGCGTTAAAGCTAAATAGCTCGTCAAAATTAGTGTGCTTTATATAAAGAAAAGATAGACCACCTATGTTTAGGTCAAGTAAATCGTTTACCCATCCTGTGTAAGCCCGAGAAGTTCTTAAACATAATAAATTTGGAAAACAATGAAATATAAAAGGCAATTTTATGGCTTCATCGACCCGCTTGCTGACGGATAGATCTAACTCGTTTACTTGATGAATTGCTGGAATCCTTAAAGCGACATTTTTTAAAAATGTAATATTGACGTCGCAGTCCCAAAAAACGAGCTGTTCCGCTTTAAAATATAGATTTGAAAAGTTGGACATTTTAAACATAGATTCATTCAGCTTGTGAAAAGCGAGACAGTCGCATTTCAGATACGGCGCTTTATAAACCGTAGTTATTGTTGAATGGTCGGCCAAGCTCATTACCACGTCAGAATTAATTACATAAAAGAGTGCGATTTTATCTTTCATCGATTGAATAATCGGTTTTAATTGACCAACTTCATGTGCTGCAGCAGTTTGTAAATTCTCAAGTTCCGCAGGAGTCAAAAGTTGATAAAGACGTCGAGCAAATGGATACGGTAGAGTTAGAATAGGGTACGGCATTGTCAGGTAATTTACTAGAAATTGAAACAAATATATTACAACAGCGCGTTTGCAGAGCAATGAACGCAAACAAAAATGTGTTGGAGATCTGTGTCGATGCTTTTTAGCAAGCTGAGACGAGCTCTACCATTCGTGAACAGACTACGTTCGCGGTAGGTGCGTTGTACAGGTCCCAGCAAGAAATTTCTGTGACTTAGATAGTACCATCGACACATGCGCTGTTGTGAAAAAATGTTTATCTAGAAAGCTTATCAGTTACATTTATTTAGATAGCTTATTTAGATGTCAAACACAATTTCAATGTAAAATGTTTCAGAATGTCATGTTCGTTGCGATTAACTGAAAAAAGTCACTGAAGCTCCGTCAAACATAGTTAAAGTTCTTACCGGCTAATTCCAAGCATGCCCATAAAGATCTCAATCACATCAGTGTAAATGTACAAAGCACCAGCGGCGTATTCGTTCAAAGCCAGGCGATTCTTCTTGTTTCCGAGGACCATTTGGATGTCTATGATCAGCATGAAACTGTAGCCAAGAACAATGATGCAGCAGATGATTACGTGCAAAATCTTAAAATTTACTGAGTAAAGATGGCAAACGATGGGCCGAAAACTCACAGGCAGCGCCTCCGGAAACAAAAACCAAGCTAGAATCAGGATAATGAACGACATCAGAAGCACAACCGCAAAAACGAAGACGAAAATATAGCATCCAGTGAAATCCGTCTTCGTGAAAGTCGCAAACAAAACGATAGCAATACAAAGCACTGTGGTCATCCCGGCGGCGATACTGAAGCTCCATGCACTGTGATGGGACACCATGATGGCCAACATGATGCCAGTGACGACGGAATACAGGAGCAGCATGAAGTAGTTAAGAGGCACTTTGTGCCGGACGAAGGGAATACAGGCGATTATGAAGTAGACAGCCAGGAAAGATATTCTGAAGCGCAAAACTGCCATGCCAGATAGAAAACATCGACAAAACTCACACAGCGAGAACATACGGCCACCAATTGTTGTAATTGTAAACCCGAAAGCCTTCCCAGACCAATCCCACCAAACTTATCATGGTCGAAATGAAAAGCATGGCAGTAACAATGATGAAGACGCGTTGAATGAATTTGCGCCGGTTTGCAGGCACTTTGAAAGGGTCATCATGGAAGTTTTCGAGATTGATAACATGTTCGGTGCTCTTTTTGGCAGATGATTTTTGGCTCTTTGGTTGACTGCTGTCAGGGGGATTCGGTTTGGGTTCATATTCGGGCTGAGTATTGGGGCTTGATTGGGCTGGATTCGCTTTGTCGTTGGTTGGCTCCGGACTCTTGGTTTTGCTTTCGGTCGCCATTTTGTGGAAGTGCACTTGTGCGTGTATTAGGTCATCAGGTGGATCAGTTCAATGGAGCCTGATGACTAGGTTTTTGGGGTTTCATCACTATGGGTTTGGTAAATTTGCATTTCCAAACCGTGATTTACACAAAATTGTAAAAAAATAAACCAACAATGGTAAAAAATAACAAGGTAAATATATTATAAACAATTTTGGTATGAAATGCAGTTGCAATCACGAGACTTTTTTAGTTATAAATCAATTTGATCGTTTTTAAAGTTTTCATTTTAAACCATTTTGGTCTTTCGACCAACTTTTTGTTTACTTTATCAAATTTCAATCCGTCTTTCATAAAGCCAAAGGTGTCAATAGCCCTTCTTCCCACACCAGTGCCATCTTCAGTCAGTCTTTCTAACAAGCAGTTATATTTGCTTTGTCACCCTTCTCTGCGCAGTTGAAGCGCCTACCAGCCCATTAAGCGACGCTCTTCACACTTTCCAGACATTGTTGACTTCCTCTCTCGATTTTGCCAGTCTTCCGGAAGTTTGATTTACATAAATTTGTAGCCCCATAGACCAATTTTGTCGCGTTAAAACACATTTATTCACTGACTTTTCGACACGGTTGAAACGGACTTTGAATACAACCCCTACGGCTTCCCCATTACACTATCTCTATCTCTGAATACAATTCCATTAGTGTAAAGACCAATGATACGCTAAGTAAACAGATTTCCCTTCATATTACTCCATGCTACGGGTAAAATTGAAAACACCCCCAAAAAATTGCTGAATTGCCCCCAAAAAGTGGCACCCCCAAATTTTTTACTGAATTTTCCCCCAAAAAAATTCACCCCCAAAATTATTGCTGAAATTATCCCCAAAAAATCTTACCCCTAAAAATGTTACTGAAACTACCCCCAAAATACCCACCCCCAAAATCTTATTGAAATTACCAATAATTCTGATTCTTAGATTACGTATTAGGTATCCAACTTTGCGCACCCCGACCCCTTTGAACTTAGCGGGGGTGCGGGGGCGGAGCCCCCGCTTATTTCTCAGACTTAGACTTAGCTCAGACTTAGGATTCTCAGACTTTAAGTAAATTCCGAAGCTTTAAATTTTGGGGGTAATTTCAGTAAAATTTTGGGGTTGGTAGTTGTTGGGGGTAGTTTCAGCAATTATTTTGGGGGTATGATTTTTTAGGGATAATTTCAGCAATAATTTTGGGGGTAAATTTTTTGGGGGGTAAATTCAGCAAAATTTTTGGGGGTGCCGGTTTTTGGGGGCAATTCAGCATTTTTTTGGGGGTCGTTTAAGCTACATCCTCCATGCTACATCCTGTTGCTTTCTTCTTGTATCCGATTTGTTTCGCATTTTCGGGGAATTGTAGGATTGAAGCTTAAATTTAGCTAGCTATGAGTTACCTGCCTAAAATAAACAGGAATCATAGTTTTTGCACCAATAAGTCGACTATTTGACAATATGAATCGCTATTGTGACAGCTGTCTTATGGCTGGTTGAACGTTTCCACGTTCTGCAATTTCCTCATTGCCTGCTTGTGTGAAACATCTGTTTGCATACCGGGGTTTGTAAATAAACATTCACTGTCTGCCGTGTTTCTATTTTTGACCACGCGTTCTTCTGTTCGATTTCCCCTGCTTCGATCGCATATCCATCTGTATTCACTCATCCCATCCCATCCAAATTACACGTTTAGATGTCCTTCAAGGAGTGTGTTATCGCATCGCAATCCCATCGTATGACATTAAACACCGACCGAGAAGAAAGCGATCCCCAATTAATCGCCGATTCTTAGGGTTTGACCAGCGATCGCCGATTTCCCGCCTGCGACCTTTGAAGACATTCTTCGACTGACCTTTGAGAGCGTGGACGCGTCATGCCCGATGATGGTATTGCGATTGTGGGCCGGACCTGGCTCATGGAATTGAATGAATGCGTTTCGCTTCTCGGCGAAGTTTGGGTTCGCATCACTCCTTTCCACGAAGACCCCAAAAGCGACCACAACGACAACCAATACGTCCAAACATTCGTCGGTTTTTCACTGTGGTTGTTTGATTTCGAAGGCCTCATCCGCCTCCATGTGGATTACGCGGAGGCGGTTTGAAGTGGGTTGGGGTTTTGATCGGAGGTTTTGAGAGCTACGAAACGGTTTTTTGGATTCTATTGAGTGTGAACTGACGTTTTGTCGGAAAAAAGTTTTGTTTTTCACTGGTAATACATTTCAGGTTATTTATAACAACATTTTAATCGTTTATAATAACATTTTTTTCTCACCCAAACCCCATTTTACACCAATTTAAACCCATTCAACCCCGTTCTAATTCCATTCCTTCCCTTAACCGTCCCTCCCCCGGCATAAAAATGCCTAAACACTCCTACCAACCCATAGCAAACGCATTTAGGTCAGTCTTTTCTCAAACTTTATCGACAAATTGCAACTTTCAACTTCAGCGACTCTAAATCACTACCTTTTTTTTGTCTCTTTCTTTGCATACACTACAAAAACAATAAGTCGCATTACGATGCGCTTTTCAAAAACAAGACAGTTCCCCTACCCCGTGACCACACTCCCATCCATTCTCGATTCCGCCGACTACAAAAGCAGCTAGACAGCTTTCTCCCAGCTTCTCCCCCACTGCCACGTCCATTTATTTGTACTTTGGTTTGTGTCCGATGCAAATGGCTAACGTTAACGGAAAAAAGTGTTCGTAAAAGTGGGCTCACTCGAAGCATGCATTTGTCTGCGGGAATTTCGAGAGTTGCCTTTGGATTCCTTGCAGACACCAATGGACTATATTGGTCAGAGATCTGTCTGATTAGCACTTTTTGGGTCGTCAATTTCAATTAAAACTATTCAAATAATGTCCGCGGAAGGGGGGTTGATGATCCGATAAGATTAGCCGAGCTCTCCTCGATTCCCACGGTCACACTTGAATGTAAATAGCTGGGTACGTACACATGTTGTATGTTTTATGTAGGCAATAACATAATAGATGGGCTCTAACGAAGGGAAAATGGACGACGACTGGCAGGAAGGGAGGATAGATGATAAGTTGGACCTGGAGACTGGTTGGTGCAGGTATGACGACGACTGTCGTTTTGGAGAAGCAAAAAAGTGACAATTGCGAAGGGTGGGGAGACGGAAGACATGGTCCATTGCTATGGTTGTGTTAGTGCTTTCATATTCACTTGCCAGAGGGGTTGAAATTTTGGTTTGGTAAACGTGGACGTTTTTGGCCTTTTAAGAGGGTCGGACCGGTTTGGGTGTTTTTTGTTGATTTGGAGTTGACTTTTCTCATTGATTTGATTTTTTTTAATGTCCTTCCATCTAGTTGTTACGATTTTTGCCCAAGTTGTCAAAATAAACCAATTTCGATTTTATTGTTTTTCTTTATTTTTCCCAAAAAGCTAATTATCGCCAAATTAAAATCCCGCAAGCCAATTAAAACGCCATTTCCGGTTGCTTTATTTCATCTCCGTCCTTTTCCCACCCCCTTTCCATCAATCGATTGCAACAGCGCTGATAGCTGTCATTTGTGTTCCAGCAAGTGCACACCCTTCCTTCTCTGGCGATTTGCTATAAAGCTTTTTCTAGCGTTGTTTCCGTCAGTCTTGCGTGTAATGGCTTTTCCGTGTTTTTTAAACCTTTTTAAATTACCACCTGTCCGTTTTGCGATGCCCTTTTTGAAAACATTTTTCAATTTTCCCCTTACTGCCCACTTGGCATCCACTTTCGACCATCTGTAGCCCCAGGCAACACCGAAGTCGTACAATAGCCATTAATTAGCATCCTTTGTTTCTCGGCCCCTCAAACCACCTGTCGCGACTAATTACCAACCAAATCAAATCCCATTACAATGATAATTTAACGATACTACTTGCAGAAACCGTCCGACGATGAAGACGGTCTTCCCAAACTTGCGGATTCTGCTGTATTTATGTTTGGCCGTCGTTTCGGTCTTGTTTTTGGTCGCTGTTCACACGACTTCCCTGACAAATGACGCCAATGTAAACCGTGCTGATTCGATTGTAATTGGAAGAGATGTACTTGCACGAAAAAGGATACTGAACCCGATCGTTGTCCCTGAGGAAGTCAAACCAGTACTAGAAAGTGCACCAAAACCGAATGATGCCATCGTCCTGCCCCCTCCAGACCGACCCGCCGCACCTGTCGCCGGCAACCCTAACGGTAACAACCTCGATTTCGAGGACGACAACACAAATGCCAAGAAACCCAACGGCGTCGAAGCCGATGCCGACACCATCGGTGGTGGAAATGGCGCCAAAGACGTCGACATTTATGCCAAAAGCGTCGAAACTGTCACTTCAAAAGACCCCGAAGAAGCCAATAAAGGCGTCGTAGCTGGCCCTGATGACACCGACGCAGTGAAACGTGATCAAATTCGGGAAATGTTGCGATTCTCTTGGCAGGGCTACAAGAACTATTCCTGGGGCGCCAATGAGCTACGACCTGTTTCGAAGGGCATTCATTCGCAAAACATCTTTGGCGGACACAAAATGGCTGCAACCATTGTTGATGGAGCTGATTCATTGTATATTATGGGACTGACGAAAGAATACGAAGAGGTTAGTCTTTTTTTGACATTAGTTTTTTTTGTGTTCTTTGTTCCTGGAGGCCTGTTAGGCGCATCATCATGGGTCCAACTGGAAAAGTCCAACGTATCGCCTGGTTAGCTCAGTCGGTAGAGCACCAGACTCTTAATCTGGCTGTCGCGGGTTCGAGCCCCGCATCGGGCTAATTTTTTTCTTGTGCTTTTTACATTTTTTATTTTGTTCGTTGTTTAATCCCTAGAAATCAACGGTAGCATATGTACATTTCGCTTTTTTGTAACACATTTAGTTTTAATGAACAAAAACAAACTTTTTTACTTCAGGCCCGAGACTTCATTCGAGACAAATTCGACATCAAACTCGCAGATGGATCCCTTTCCGTGTTCGAAACCACAATCAGATTCATTGGCGGCTTACTAACCCTATATGCGATGACGGGCGAAGAGTTTTACAAGTAAGTCTGCCTTTTGTCGCGCTAAAAACGGTCTAAAACGCCCTTCCAGGACCAAAGCCGTCGGTATCGCCGACGTCCTAATGCCAGCTTTCGACACCACTACCGGCATCGCAAAATCCCTTGTCGATCCAATTCGCGGAACTGCCTCAAACTACCCCTGGGCTCAAGGTGGGAGTTCTGTCCTTGCTGAATTCGGCAGTTTGCACCTCGAATTCGCATACTTGTCCCACATTACTGGCGACCGTAAGTACCTCGACAAGGTCAAGACCATCCGCGACGTGCTTGACAAAGCTGAAAAGCCCAAGGGGTTGTATCCGAACTACATCAACCCAGCCACTGGTAAATTTACGGCTGAACACGTGTCTCTGGGTGCAATGGGTGATTCATTCTACGAGTACTTGATCAAATCATACATTTTGACGAACAAGACGGATTCGCAAGCGTTGAAGATGCATGTGGGCGCTTCGGAGGCGATCCAAGCAAAGTGGGTTGACAAAAGATGAAACAAATTTTGATGAATGATGGTTTCAGCATGTTGTTTACATCAAAATCAGGCCTGAAATACCTCGCCGAACTTCGGAATCTGAACATGCCTGAACACAAGATGGGCCATTTAGCCTGCTTTGTTCCGGGCATGTTTGCATTGGAATCGATTAATGAAGCAAATTCAACCCGTAAAGCAACATTAATGCAACTTGCCGAAGACCTCGCCAACACATGCCACGAATCTTACATCCGAACGAAAACCCACATCGGTCCTGAGATGTTCTATTTCAATGACTACGACGATGCTACTTCAAAACGCGGCGAAAACGGCTATGTTCTTCGACCTGAAGTCCTTGAAGGCTTTTTCTATCTGTGGCGATTGACTGGTAATCAAAAGTATAAAGACTGGATCTGGGATGCCGTTCTTGCCATTGAAAAGTATTGCAAGGCTCCGGCTGGGTATAGCGGGATTCGGGATGTTAATTCTGACAAACCTGTACGTTTTTCACCGATTTCTTGATAATGATGTATAATTTTTGTCATTTTCAGAGCCAAGACGACGTCCAGCAAAGTTTCTTCCTCGCCGAAACCCTCAAATACGCCTACCTCGCTTTCGATGACGAAGCCTGGCCATTGGATAAGTACGTTTTCAACACTGAAGCGCATCCATTCCCTATTTGGCAGCCGGATCCGGTCACTGGGTTGTGATTTGAATAGATTTCAACTGTTTAAAAGCAATTTGGTCCAGTGTTTGTCAATGTACCGGCGGTCCGCTCTGTACCGACCATGTACCAGGTACCGGACCGGTCCGCGGTACGGTCCGGTCCGCGAAAAATTTAAGTGGTACGGCGGACCGGACCGTACCGGTGGAAAAAAATTTTTTTTACTGAAAACTCAAAAAAGAGTCAAAAACAATGTTTACGGAAAGAAAGATATCAAACTTTGGTCGTTTTGTATGCCACTTTTGACGTTTTCAACGTAAAAAAAGTGAACACACTTTGAGACCTTGCTAAAGTTTCACGACATGGAATCCATAAGTTCGGTCCCAATCGCGCTGAATTTCTTTTTCCACAAAATCTAAACCATTAAAATACGGCTAATAAAACTTTCGAACGTTTAACATGCTGAAAAAACGCATTTAAACATGTTTTTTTCATTTTGGTACCGGTCCGCACAACAGTACCGCACCGGTACCGGTACTGTACCGGTCCGCGGACCGCAGTACCGGACCGGTACCGGTACGTGGTCCGGTCCGGTACCCCAGAATTGGTCATTGACTAACACTGATTTGGTCAAGTTTAATGTGGCTCAAATTCGGTGGATTTCAAAATACGGGGTTACAATTGTGTCTTTTCTTGTCGTTCACACTTTATCTTTCAACTTTTTGTTACAGTGGTATTATAAATTGAGCTTCTATGAAGTAATAAAGATTATATAAAGTTAATTTATACTCATTTGGAACCAAAGAACCGACGGAACACTAATGCCCAGGGGCAAAAACGACAAATTGGGTGTCGCTATGGTTACCGGTAAAGGGCTTTGGCATGAGCTAGGTTAAACCGGGCTTGTAATGACGCTTTTACCACCCCTTCGGTAGTTGAATGCATTCGACTCACAATTTTGGAATTTCTAAAGCTTTAAAATTGTGAATAATCGCACTTTTTCATTTTAAAAGAATGCCATTTGATACAACTCACCAAAATAAGCCCCTCAAAACTCATAATATTGTTGTTTTGTAAAGCTAATTTCCGCCACCACCTTGAATTTAACTAATATTTCCGCCAAACACCAGTGTCAACAAAAAGCGCATGACATCATCGCGTCATCAAAATATAATATCCCATCCTCTATATTTGGGCTTGGTCATCACCGCCAAATCAAAATGAATTTCCCTCAGGTGAGAAGCAATTCCATTAAAATCCGCTTTTTCGTTTCGCCATTAAAACTGTTTGCACTTCTTGCCTTTATCGTCCTGTGTCAACGTGAGCCTATTTGATTCACGTTTGCCGTCGCGCCGCTATTCTCACGCTGCTTCCAGCTTTTTGCGTCGAGTCATGGTTATTGGTGTAACCGCACCCCTGTATCCATTTACAGCGGGTTCATGGCTTGACGCTGATCCGTGAATTCACATCATAATATTTTTGTTTGACGCGCTTTTTGGTCTGTTCAATGTGATCGATGCGTAATTAAACTTCGGTAAAGCTAGTCTGACTAATGGCAAGCCTATTTTTGGTAAGATAGTTTTATCAGTTGGGTTAGGTCATTAGCAATTTCAAGAATGCTTATCTGGACTTTTAATTGGGTGGAAACTGGTAAATAGAAGCAGCTGAGAGTTTTTATAGGTACTTTTTGTGCTTTCATTGATAGAAGTCACTCTAATTTTACAATTCTTATCAGAAATGAGTGATGCGTACGTACAAAAGTAGTCATTTTGTGTGTTTTCCGGCATTGATTTAGGCTGTAATTTAAGTCAGTTAGCGTCGTTGATAGTAATGCTACCAGAATTTAGTATTTGTAAGGTAAGATTATGGTCAAATCGAATAATGAAACTTAACGATTTACAATAAATTGTTTTTGTTTTTCATTTTTCGTTTTTCAAAAACCACAAGCCTCAACCATGGTCTCCACGAACTTTCTTGTCTGCCCTTTAGTGTTCACATGTATGAGTGATGTCGGTGATAAGCGCGCTGCTTTGTACAATCAATACCTCTCGCACCTCGATAGCATTATAGAACCGACGCATAACCACTGCTTGCGGTTATTTGACTATATGTATTTGTTCACGGACTGGTCATGCAAATCGAAAGGGCCCTTTTTCTATTTTTCGTCAAAGTTGGCCACTATTGTATCGTTGTTCTTTGAAAAGCGATCGTTTTACCTTAAAACTTTAGTCCCATATTATCGCCTCCTTGAACTCTTTATCTCAAATTAGGCAGTTTCATAAGCGTGATCAAAAATGGAAATCGAATTCCCTTGTTTGACCAGCTTTCACGGTTAGCCTTCCTCACCCACCCGCTTCTGATCTATTCACAATATTATGGCTTTCAAAACGTCAGACGCATACCATTTGATGACAGCGTGCACCTGTGTCCATAAACTATCGATGTTTAACCCTTTCTAGTGTATAGTTTTTACTAAATATCTGTTTAATCGCTTTAAATCCGACCATTTTACACTACCAATCAAACAACGCGTTATTTTTTCCATGTCAAAGTATAGACGCACTAAACATCTCTAGTTTTGCATCTGTACACATATTGGTTTCTGTTTTCGGAGAATACGGAAGTAAAATTCCAATTTTTTGTTGATAGCGTCATGGTGATAGACTTTTTGGCTACGTGAATCGGTTTAAAAACAAAATTTTGAAATAAGTGTGGAAACTGTATAACGCATCGCAGCGATTTACCTGAATAATGAATACAAAATAGGGTCAATTATGAGTCACTTGACGCCTCTGAACTCGACCGTAAATAGGGACAAGTGCCAGGTGTGAACATCATTCGCGTTTTTGAGGGGTACATGTTTGGAACCGTCAGATTTGAGATCCTTGGAGTCGCCGGAACCGCCTTAACTTATGCTTGAAGCGCTCTTATGTAATAAAAATGCGTTTTGCGTTTGTATGTTCTACTTTTATGCACGTCAATACATATAAAACTGACCGTTGTGCACCCTTGGGCCTTCTAAAACCAACATGGCAACAGTGTTGTCATCGGTCGTTTAGGCGTACCTCCCAGGAACAAAAAGCCTTCTTTTTGTTGCCAACGAAGCCGATGCTTGGTGTTCTAGCTTCTATTGATAGTGTTGGAGCCGACTGTCAGCAAAGGCTGACTCACTTTTGTCCTTCTGATGGTTTAGGAGGCTCTTTTTACGTTTTAACGCCGATTTAAAACAAAAGCGTGATTCTTGTCTCGGTCTTTGCTTAATCTGATGTGGAAATACATTACTATAGGGGGTAAAGTTGCGTAATTTAGGCCCGGAAGCGCTTTAGACATAGATTCGGATCGAGAAAATCCGTTTTTTGTGCGCATGACGACCACAGGCCAGATAGCCCAGTTGATCCGCACCAACTTTTCACTTTTCGATACCCCATACAACCCAGATGAGTGTTTTTCGATGGGAACTATTGCAAAAAGGCCTAAGGATTCGATTCACATCATTTTTTCGACACCCTCCAACAACCCCATCATCGTCGGTGGTCGTCAGGGTGAGGCATGCGCCTACTCCGGTGTGCAACTGTCTGTGAACGTGTCTTCCTGGCCGTCATTAACAACGTTTTACAGGCAAGGGCGTTCTTTTCTCGCATCTATTGCCTGAGGGGTTGAGGTTGGAAAATTTTGGGAGCCTAAAAAGCGCATCATAGCGTCATGCTTTTTGCTAAAGTTAAAAAATCGTTATGATTCATCGGCTTTTTCGATTGCCCATACATGCGCCGTGGAACACTTTCCATCTTTTTGGCCAATGTGTATCATAACATCGAAAATCAAAAAGTGGGCTCTGTTGAATTTTTGTCTATTTTTTATTTTTACAAAGTTTTTTAAGCTATGCTTCGATGTTTCAAGGTTTATTTCTAATTTAAGAGCGTTAAATGGTCATTAAATTCACCCTTTTCAGCGTTTCCGATACCGCTATGCAATGATCAACGGCAACGGACCGCTGCTTTTGGGCTGCTTGGCCGCAGTCACTCTGACGTTCGTGCTTATCTGTGCTACCGGGAGCAGTCGGTGGAACAGTACGCAGCAATGTTCGTTATTTTTGGCTTTTCGTCATAAAATGTGCCCAATTAAATGATCACGGCCAAATTTCAGATGACCTAGACAAATCACAAATAACATCAGAGCAGTTTTACGCCGCTTTAAGGGCACAAAAATGTCCAGTTATTACCTGTCCGACGGAAACCCCCATAGTTATCAATGGAAACACCTCAGAAAGTTCAAATCAAACGATAGTAATACGAAAAACCATGGCCGATGGTCCCGCAACGAAAATTGAACCTCTTTCGCCAAATGTAACATGCAACTCTAAAAGCTTACTCGAACAAGCTTACGATAGGCTCTATATTGGATGCAACTTCTGGGCAACTGGCGGAATTGGAAACCAAATTTGGCGATTCGCGTCAATTTATGGCATTGGACGCTACACTGGGCGGGAGCCGTTTTTCGAGAGCAAAAACGCGGATCAGATGAACAATTTGCTCGAGATTGCCGTCGTTTTTCCAATGATGCATGAAGTTTTGCAAGTCAAAAGTCCGCCGGAAGAGTTCATGAAGAAATATCACTTTGCGGATGACTGCTGCAAGTTTGATGACCCGAAAAAGTTGGTCTACCGTACATTTGCACTTTTGAGGGTTCAAATTTGATGGATTTTCAGGTTATTGGGTCTGAAAGACAAGTACATCAAAATTGCTGGTGATTACATGCAATCTTATAAATTCTTCCATCCATACAGGGACGAAATAAGAAGAATCTTCGAATGCGGGCTTCCGGTCAAGCTATCTGTTGAGAATTTTGCTAAAAATTTGTTCCTCAATGATAACAGCTTCAAGTTATGTGCCCATATTAGACGAGGGGACTTTATCGGCGACCTGATGCTCGAATCAAAGGAAGATTTTACGGTGCCAGCCTTGAAATACGCCGTTGATGACCTCAAATCGAAGGGGCATCACAATGTTAGCATGCTTTTCATCGGCAATGACCACCCCTTTGTGGCTGGTCTGCCGATAAAGAACCACGGCTTCCATCAAATCTACATGCCAGAATCCCGCAGTCGTGGGGAAGACATGTGTCTCGGGATCAACCACTGCGATGCCATGGTCATGACAGCTTCCGGATCAACTTTCGGTTGGTGGATCGCCTATTTGATGAAGCCCGGCGCGCCCATCTATTACAACAGCCAAATCACTGATAACGCAGACTTCACAAAAGATGTCCACGATTTCGACATCTTTCCACCTGATTGGACCATGCTAACAGTCAAAGACGGCGTCGCCGTCAAAGAAACGCAATGGTGGCATCAACGCCGTGGACAGCCACCAGATCTACCTAGCGCGGACCTCGCTGAATGGGTATAATCAATCGAAAATCGATAAAATTTTAAGTTTTTTAAACTTGCACACTTTTTGCATTCCGGCACCCTACGGGCTACTAGGTGTTTATAACTTTGCATAGCTGGTGGAATTTTACAGTACCTATAGACTTTACTTTTTATGTTATCACGCAATTGTTACTCTTTAAATAAAGAAACTTCTAATTCGCTTAATTTATCAGATTTCAAACTACATAAACAGTTAATCAAACAAACACACGTAATCAATAAGGCAATTGATAAGGATAAACTGGGAAAAGTGTGGAATTCAGATTCGTTTCGTAAAGTGAGAATTAGTTAATGAATGTTTTTGGAGTGTAGAATGATTAATGACATGCCTTATCTCGATCGATTACACGAAAATACTCGTAATAGACTAATCTCGCGGGAAAGTAAAAACCCTTATGAAATAAGATTGAAGAATCCCAAAACATGCGTAGCCTTTGCGGACAGGTAATCCACGACTTGTGACAGGAAGAAGGGAATGGTCAAATTGCTGGCGGGGATAGGGTTGTGGGCTTTGTCGAAATGCTGCTGGTGATAGGAGTTGAGCAAATGGAAGCCGGCGCCGAGGGCCCAGGAGACTTCCATGTCGCGCATCCGTTTTGTTAGCTGAAATACAGTAATTGTACAGTACAAAAAACGGCTTTTTTGAAATTTTGAAAACGTAAAAAACACAAAATCAGCAGCCAAAATGTTGAAAAACCAAATTTTCGAAACAAAACAACATTTCAAACCCAAAATTTAAGCACAAAGATCTGGTCAACTCACATGAATGTTCTTATCATCAGGAAGCCCATAACCCTCACTCAAAAGGGCATACATATAAGTCAAATCCATGCACAGCCACGGCCTCCAATGCTCGGAACCAAGATCTTCCGGCGTCACAGCACACGCTTGAGATGCGGCCAATTTGAACTGGCTCAATTGAATCCAACCGCCTCGAGTGATTGGGTCTGTCTGGATCATGCCAACCTGGGATCCACGATCGAAGAAATACGAAAACGCAAAGACTGGGATATCCTTCAACTCATCGACCTTCCGGACCTTTGAAACCCGTTTAACAAAATCCGTAGCCTGGACCAGACACTTCTCAAATGAAGCATCTTCCGTCGCCGATACTTGGTACACGTTTTCGACGTACTCCCACTTGTCCACACCGATTCCAGGGGCCATACAATGTGTTCGTAGTTGATTTTTGTTAGTGGAATCAGTGCCCAACAAGGAGGCGATGCCCAATCTCGCCGAAACGAGACCATTGCCCAGGTAGCTGTGAGTGTAGAGCTCGAATTCCCGGCCGAAGATGCTAACAACATGGGTACGGTCTTCGCTGGTATCGGCCCTCTGATTGAAAGTAAGTTGCGTGGAGCCGCCACCGAGATCGAGGGCTGCTGCAGTCAGATCTGACGCGTCTCCGGGCTTCGAGGTGAAGGATAAGCGGCCGGTCAGGAAGTTCAATGTGAACCAACCGAAGATGCCTTCGTCATTACCGCTGAGAATGCCGACAGCTTCATCTCCGACGAGCAGACCGCTGGCATCGACTTCTTTCCTCACGGCATCGAGAATCTTCTCGGCACGATCGCCTGGGAGGAGCCTGAGGCCGGCTGTGGCTTGGACAATCACTGGGGAATGGACGTAGAGACGCTCTGGGATGACTTCCTTGGCGCGGGTTAGAAGGACATTGACGCTGGCGGCGGCCTTTTCAGGGTGGCTGGCAAAGGCGGAGAGGCCGGGTTTCACCTGGAGATTTTATATATATAAAAACAGCCTTGAAGAAACAAATCAAACTCACTTCCTTAAAGACCTCTCTAACCAACTCAAACGGCGCATTGGCAGTCTCATCAGTCGAATGTTTGAACTCGAAAAGGTGTAATCTCGTCCCTGTTGATCCGGCATCGATGACCGCGGCAAAGAATCGTGGCTCCGTGGCTTCCTGAAAACAAATTATATATAAACTTTCCCCGTAATCGTGAAACAGCACAAAGTACGTCACAAAATCCGAAATTCGTAGTTTGTTATATATAAAACCCACCTCTTTGACGAGATCTGGTGACAACTCATCGACGATGACCTCCTCGACGACGCCATGCTCGCCAAAGATGACTCCAGCTTGAAAAATGACCACCACCAAAGCCAAGGCTAATCGCCTTCCAATCAATTGGGACGCCATTCCGTGGTTAGATGACGGCTACCGATGTTGAGCTGACGACGTTTCCCGGTGGCTGCGTCGCCGCATTGACAGTGACACAGGTGAAACCGTCGAACCAGGGAGGCGAGAGAGTGAAAGCCCTGTGAGATGAAAGATTCAATTAGTCTTTTGAAAGAAATGGAAGCAGCCTGGAGGACCCAAAGACCGACACGATAACAAAAGATAGGCAGACTTCGCCTTTGACAGAGTTTCACAATAACCGCCATCGGCAAGGCAACGTCAAAAAAGATCAATGAGGCCGCCGCCACTGCGCGACTGACGTAAAACAGGTTTCCAACGACTCTACGCTGATTAAATATACACCACCGTCACTAGGACACGGACCCGAATCGACTACTAAGTACACAAAACGTGGAAAACTCACCAAAACCATTCCAAAACCTAAATATAACCAAAGCAATGTCCACAAACGTGCGCAACGAACATCCAAAGGAGCGGTCAAACTGCTTTCCCATTCGCGTCGAAAACACCAACACCAATGTCAAAGAAAACTTTGTTTTTTGTAACATAAAAAGGGGTGAACGTAAAAAGGGGGAAACAAGAGCTAACACTTGGGGAAAAGCATTAGCACAAAAAACGACAAAAGGGGGAGGGGGAGGTAAAAGTAAAAAAGTAGGAAAACTGAAAAGATAAAACAACAAAAGTGATAAAAACTAAGTACAGTAAATAAAGCTCTGAAATTACTCTGGGACTCTATGAAAAATTTAAAATCTATCAATTAACAATTAATAATCAGTGGCTTTCTAACATATTGAACATTTGGACTTGGAGGGGAATGGCCTATCGTAGGGACGCGGATGCCGACGGGAAGATCGCCTTCTAGTGGATCGGCGACGTCGCATCGTTGTACATGCGGAATGTAGGGTTGTCCGTGCAGAAGGGGAAAGCCGTGACGCTGCTAAGTCCGCTTTTCTTGGAAGACGTACATCCGGTGGAAACGCGGAGCTCGCGCCAGATCCAGTTGGCAGCATCCATCTCACTGCTGTTGGCAAGAAAGGACGGCGTCGGCGGCGATCCGAAGGAAGATCCTACGCTCGGAGGGCTCAGGGATGGGCTGGAGCGGTGTCCGCGCGTGATGTAGGGCGAGGAAATCGGCGAGAGGGGGGAGATCACTGCAAATGGGAGGGACACTGATAATGGGACAGGAAAAAAAGAAGGTCATTCTAAGTCATGGGACGACAGACAGCAAGGAATAGCAACGTCAAAAAACATGTGGAAAGATAAAAGCTTACTCGTCGACGTGTCGTGCTTCTCGCGATAGGTTCCATTGAGGATGGCCAGCTCGATAAGCTGCTTGCGCTTCAAGTCGTCAGCGCCCTTCGCCTGTAAAATGGACTTTAGAAACGGGCAGGTCACACGGTTCAAAGCGAAAAACTTACAGCGGGAACAATTATCTTGTTGATCAACTCCTTCGCCTTCTCAACACGAGCAGCAACACGGTTGGGCGTGTCCTCGCATTGGATGAGGATGTGCAGGTCCTCCTCGAGATGATCGTAGTTGGATCGGCCCCGAGGCGATGACAACGACCGACGGACATCACGCATGGATCCCTTGCCACGGATCATGATCTTGCAGCCGGTGGCACGCTCGAGTTGCTTGGCTGTCATGCCACGAGGGCCAATGATGCGTCCGACGAAGTTGAACTAAAACATCAAAAGCATGCATAAAATGTCATCAAAAAACAAAGAAAGCTAAAAACATACGTCGGGGTATTCCTTCCGGGGCAAAAACATCTTCTCAGTGATGATGGTAATGTCGCCCTCCGGCTGGGGCAGATCAAGATCGCAGCTGAAGTCATCTTGGAAGAGCTTCTGTCGGATTCGCCAGATTTCTGAAAAAGTCAAAGTTCAAAAATGATGACAAATCAAAAAATGATGATAATAACCCACCGAGATCTACCAGCTTCTGAATCTGCGGGAATGCATTCGGAGAAGTCTGAAGCAAGGTGGTTTTTTCACGCAGAAGGGCTGCCAATTGGTCCAACTCGGCGGAATGGAGGGAAGAATCGCTGGAGTTCGAATCGACCATGATTAGAAGGATGGATAATGTACCTGAAACCAATCAGGAGATCATCAAGGGAATATGGGAGGGATAGAGGCACGGAAGACCGTCGGAAGGGGGAGTCGGATATATAAAAACGTAAATTTTAGGGACAAAAATCCGGAAAAGGGAAAATCTCTGAAAAAAGATGACTTTAAACCACCAAATCATCGAAATCACCAGCCTCCAGGCAGCCGACGACCGCTCTCGACGTATGGGACTGATATGAAGTGGGCAAGACGGAGCTCAGACCGAGGGAAGGCATGCCAAGACCGAGCGAGGATGCTTCGCTCGCATCGGCGACTCTCGGACCTGATCTGGAGGGTCTGCCTCGCGAGACTGGCATGGCTATGGTAGAACAGGCGGGTGGTTCAAATTTGGCACGTCTCACGTGAGGATTGATGGCTGAAAACAGCGAAGAAGTGTGAAAATTGCGCCGGACGCACGGGATCGGCGCTGATAGGCCAGCGTTCCCATGGCTGCCGCGACGACCGGCTCAAATGAGCAAAAAGTACAGGTTTTCGCTGCGGGACTTTCCCGCCTCCAAAAAGTGAAGACATGGGTTGGCAAAGTGTTCCGCACGGGGGCGGCTCATGCAAATTTGGATTTTGTTTTGACTTTTTTGACGGAAGTGATCGCCTTTCCGGATCAGAATCCGACCCATTCCGTGTTGCATCCGACGCGCAGAACAGACAGCTGTTTTGTGAAGGCTTTGAACACGAAATCTGATTGAAAATGAGCTCGCAGAGGGCGACTTTTTACACGACTCCGACGTCGACACAGTCGAGGACGTCCATCGAAAAGCGGATGAAGCGCAGTGTTTCCGGCGAGCCCGGGGCGGGGGATCTGAAGTCGACGCCTTCGATGACGAATACGAACTCGCCGGGGTTGGTTTGAACTTTTTTGAATGAAATTTTGATGGCAAATGGTTGAGCAATGGCACTTTTCAGACAGTACACCCGCAAGTCTCCCATTGAAGTAGCCGGCGGCATTTTCGAGAATGATCGCCTCCAGGCTGAAGTCAAGGATCTTCAAGAGCGTCTGGTAAGTTCATCTTGACTTTTTGTCGCTTTTGGAAGATTTGGTATATATAAACTTCCAGACCCGGGCCCAACTCGACATTGACTCCTACAAATCTGCCCTGAAAGTATCCGCTGACAACAAAAAGGACGTCCTCCGCCGACTGGATGCCCTCGAAGAGCTTTTCAACACCAAGCCTGATGCCGATGTCCGCCACCTTCTGAACGAGCTCCAAGACATCCGAACGGTCGTAACTCAGGAGAAGTACGACTGCGATCTGTACGATGTGCTCCGCCAGAATGCCGACACCATCATCGTCATCGATCGCGAGATGAAGTCCGTCGTCGATGGCTATGGCGACGCGTACAAGCGATCAAAGTTTGTCCACTCGAAGTTGTCGAAGATCTCGGCGGCCATCTGCGAGAAGCTCGATGAAGTCAATTTGGGCTCGTTCAATGGCGATGATTCTCGCAGTGTTTCGGTTGAAAGCTCGATTGTTTCGTCGCCCCTCGCGCCGACGCAGGATGAGAGCGATGTCTCCGTGCGAACTGGCGTTGAGAAGGTTGATGATAAGCTGGCGCCAAGTCGGCCGTCGGATTCGAACTATTCCCAGGCTTCGATTGTGAGTTTAGCATTCTATTTTATATATTTTAAAGAAAGTCTCTTCAGCGAATGGACGCCGTCCTCGACCGTCTGAACCACCTCCAGCGCGCCATCGACAATCGCACAGACACCGACCAACGCGCCAGTCTCCACGCCATCTCCGTGGCCCTGCTCAACATTGCCTCCGGCCAAACGACCCCCGAACAAGCCTATGCCGATCTCTCCCGCATCGACGCCCCTATCACCCTCGCCGATCTGCAAGCCGTGGCCCCTCGCAAGAAGCACAAGGCCCCCAAGGTCAGTAACTCTTTCAAGGCCCTCCGTCGGATGTTCTCCATCAAAAAGTCCAACGATGAATCCACCGCCGTCTAGGCTTACTATCTAATTTTTAATTTTTAACTGATATTTGAGCACCTTTATTTATGCCATGCTCATAGGGCTTTTGACAACAAAAACTGTGTATAGTAAAGACAAAAAGGTCAAAATTCTTAGAATATTTGATATTTATACTTTGTTTTCTTTTTTCTTTTGTAAATAATAACAACAACAATATACATGGGTCCAATTTAAAATGTCGGCATCGGCTTTATACTACTTTTCTTGCTTTTTCCGTCGCTCTGTGTCGCCTTTCCCGCCGGTGACACCCGTGAAACTTGTACCACCGTACTTTGGTAGTCGCCAAAGGCCTTGGGCAACCTGTAGTATTGGACATAGTCTCGTCGGGTCCCAGGACTAACCAGCAACAATGCCGGCCCGCTAATTAGATTAAGCAAGTCATTCGCCCAGGGGTATTGTGGCATGGCAAAGGCCCGGATGGAGTCAATGCCCGTCAGGTATGCCACGTAAATTGCGACTTCGATGACGGCCATGAGCAAGTGTGCCACAAAAACGACAATCGCGTGTGCTGAAAGAAGTTAGGTATAAATTTTCGATGCCTTAGGTGGTTTGGGATAGTGGTAATGTTGCGTGTTTGGATTGTTGCGAGGCCTCGGCACGCAACAATGGCTACGGAAAGTGCAAAAGCGCAACATACCGAATAAACGTAGTTCCGTCTTGACTTGCTTTGTCATCTGCTGCTGTTGCGAAAGCAGTTTACGGTACTTGGCTACAGTAACCAAGTCGATCACAAAGGTGATGATGGCGGAGGTGAGGGGGACCAGCGCGGCGACGGTTATTTGGTACTGAAAACAAAGAATATTAACAATGATACAACATAATACTATAATGTTTACTAAGAAGGTGTAGTAATTAAGGTTGTTTTTTTAAGACAAAAACCACAAAAAACAACCATAATGAAAGACACGTTGACAAAAAGCGTACCTGCTTGACGTAATTTTCCTTGTAAGCCATGACTAGGTCATTCGTAGCTGTTAAACTATATTCAGCAACATTGAAAAGGCGAGGACCGAGAAGGAAGACGCCAGTTAGTGGAGTCAGCCAGATGGCTTTTGCGCAGAATGAACCGATTTTCGTCCTAGACAGATTTGACGCCGTTCGCACCACCCAGAGGCGATTAATAGCGACGCAAAGATGCAGACAACTTTGAGTATAAAGGCAGTACCCAGTCGTGGCAAACACTACTGATGGCACGAATCCGAATGATAGATAGTACGGTTTTAGTAAATCCACTTGACTCAGCCTGACCATGAAGATGTTAGCACACTCACTGACAACATCCACACATGTTGTTATCGTGATGATCGTGAAAAAGGACGATTTGTAGACAGTATCCCCTCGTCGTCGCCGACTCGCAATCAGAAAAACGAGAATAGTCAAGTTGAATAGGACCAACGGAAAAGTCAATATTACGAGTATGATGTTACTCACTGAAGTCGACATTGTTTTTGTCTCTGAAAATAGGCCTCATTACAAGTAGAGCTCATTGACACTATTTCAATAAATAGGCAGGCACGATGTTGTCTATTTATGATGTAATTGCACAGTGGGAAAAAAGGTTTGTTCCACTTCCTAACGATGGGGTTTGTACGGCATAGTACCTTGAGGCCAGAGGTTGCTACTATTTTAATACATGCTACTGGAGAAGTTGACCTTAAGGTCTCCAGTAGCAAGTATGTTGCCATTCATTAAACCGCATGCTTGCCTGGTGCCCAGCTTTATATAGGCCGATACGGTTCGGAAACGCGGAAACGGAATTCCTTGTAAAAGAAAGGGAGGCACCGCCTGACCGTACGACCGACCCTTCATATATATGTGAATTCGCAACATTTTTGGAGTCCTACTCAGAATCGTGACAAAACCGGTTAGACAATAGCCTTGCGTGATGGCTACAGAAAAAGGGCTCGCTAAACAGTCACAGTAGTCGTTGTCGACGTGAAGATTGGCACTTTTCGTATTCCACGGTGGAACGACGGTCTTTTTATAGTATAAGTGAGCGCAGAAAGCATTCACGGCGCTTTGTAGGACCGTTGACGGCGTGTCAGCGCCACAAAGCACGATTATATAGGTGGTGGATAGTAGGATTGGGGTAAGAATAGCCGGGGTCAAGTGGTAGAAAAACCCGGAAATGGGAGTAGTAGTCATCGTCGACCACACATGTAGATGGATGGCTTTGTTTTGATAATGCGTAATATACGTAGACAAGCATCACGCTTGTTGATCTACGTAAAATTACACTATTAAAGTTATGTTAGAATCGAAAAAGTGATGAGCCAAAAGTCACATGCCACCCATTAACAGCCATGTGTGTGGTCCATCTCCTCAGGGCATTGAGCATTGCGTAGTTTCATCAAAAACTACGATGACAATGGCCATCAAAAAGCTGTTTTCACGGAAAATCGGAAGTAATCAGTTAAAATGTTGTTTTCGAAACTAACGCAACACTGAATGTAAGTCTGACTTTTAAAGTCCAAAAAACTGACGCCTAAAAACCCATGTTACATGATATTCCTCGAAACTGCGAATTTAATAACACACTTTTTCCAATTTAATTGCTATGCTGTTGCGATTGTTTTTGTCCCAGCACAGCCATGCCACTTGCAAACACTTTTACGTTTAGGAAGAAACTTTATTCAAACGTAATACATAATAATTTTAACGCATAATATAATAATTTCATTCGTTTATAATGACAGTTCATGACAGTTTTCAAGTACATGCGTAGTGAGTTCAACATTCTTTAGTGTATTGTACGAGTCGGAAGACTAAACTGTTGCTTTTCTGTCATAGTTTTCTTGTCGCTCCGAATCGTCGTGACATGCATGACCGTGCTTTCTCCGACCAATCCGAATCTTCCCAAGTTGAGGAATCTCATGTAATCCCGTCGTGTATTCGCGCTGATGATAAGCAGAGCGGGACCACTGATTAAATTGAGGACGTCATTGGCCCAGGGGTATTGCGGCATGGCAAAGGCCCGGATAGAGTCAATTCCAGTAATTGTTGATATGTAGATGGCGACTTCTATTGTGCACATTAGCATGTGGCTCAAGAAAACGACGATGGCGTGACCTGGAATTGGGTAAGGGTTACATAAATTGTTTTGTTAAGGGAATTGAAAGCGATGTCTGGGTTTTTGGGCGAAAAATAACTTTTTGAAAAGCTGTTTTCGAGTTTTGATGTTGCTAACTTGAAAACAGTCGTTTGTTAGAGATTGGATTTGATACAATCATAGTTCGTAGAAAAAGGTTAAATGTTAGTTTTTGTCAGCTTACTTACCAAATAGTCTCAATTCCGCCTTGAAATCCTTCGACATCGAAGAACTCGTCTTCGAAGTCAAAACCCGATACTTGGCTACCGTAACAATATTCAAGATAAAAGCCACCACTCCGGTCGTCAATGGCACAAACGCTGCCACCGTAGTTTGATACTTCCTCACATTAGGATCCTGATATTTAAGCAGTAATTCGCCATCGGCCGATTGTGTATAAACAGCTTTATTGTAGAGCCTCGGCCCCAGAAGACACAATCCCGTGAACGGCACAAAATAGATCAACTTCCGTCCAATCTCGCCCCAATAAGTCGACTTCTGCTTCGATGCCATGTGCACTGACCACAGCCGATTCACGGCAACTGACATATTCAGACAGCACTGTGTATACAGACAGTACCCAGTCGTCGCAAAAATACACGTCGGCAAAATATCATAAGCCAAATACATTGGCTTCAACGCATCAAACTCGACCATCCTCATCATTATCATGTTGAACAGCTCGCTAACAACATCGATCGTCGTCATTATTAAAATTAGATTGAAAAATGACGATTTGTAGACAGGCTTTCCATGCTTCCGACGCATTGCTACCAAAAAGACGAGCACACTGAGATTGAAGAGCCATAAAGGAAATGTAACACTCAATAATATTATGGTTAACGTTCCCATGGTTCCAAGCAAGCTTTCAAGTGAAGTGTATATTTCTTTCTAAGAACAGTAGAACACTTTGGAATATAGTATCTTAGCGAATTTGTAGGAAGGAAAACTTTTGGACTCGAGGAATGGTATCACTATATTGCCCTCACGGCTTGGCTGTCGCACGCGAAAGTCTACAGAATCGTAGTGCTTTTTGCCGTTTTGCATTCGCGTAACAATGGCACACGATAGGATTATGAGTTTTCATTGTGCCGTGGAATGATACCATTTGTTGCGTGATTGGGGGTGTCTTTTGGACTTTTTTATATGAGAATGGTTACTTTTGTGGTTAGAAAAAGTGGAACTTTTATGCGAACACAATGTATTTAGGTTTATATTGTTGGCATTGTATGTTTTTGGCTCTGTGTAGTCGATAGCTACAATAAGTGTGGTGTTGATGTGTTGTAAAAGTTGCTTCTTGTTGGTTTTAGGTGAAAGTTTAAGGTTAAAATGTGTTTTTATTGAAAGAAAATTAGCTTTATTTGGTCGAAAAGCATAGATAACATAACAAATCGTCATTCTGACCGACATTATGGCAGTTGAAAACATGAAATAGTAAACCTAAGTCAAAACTACAGTATCCAAGGACGATCTTAACCACTTGCTGCAATCGAGTTCAACCGTCTCTTCAAACTGCCAACATAAATCAGCCCACAAATCGCAACTTCCACCGATGTCACAGCTGGAGGCAATGGTCCAAGGCACGAAAAGCTGGACCCGATCTGAAATTACAAAACACAATTAACAAAAACCGACCAGACATTGAACTACAAAACTGTCTCCGTCTGTTGACAATGTGCAATTCAACCACCAAAGTACTGACCAGGTGAAGTAAAAAGGCTGCCAAGTGTGGCAAAAAGTCGACGAAAAAGTCGACATACATGGTCCGCATTATTGTACGTGTATTCTGCAACGTAATTTTGAACTAAATACTAGAAATGTAGGAGGAACAATGTGTATTTGTTTGTTCAATTGAACTTAATAAAAACTGGGGTGTTTGTCCAAGTGGACTTTGAAAAAGGAAGGAAAAGTACTTACCTGTCGCTGAACTTCATGCCCAAAGTACGCATGAGTTGTTGTTAAGCCCGTCTCCGGGTTGACGTGATTTCGTGCCCGGAGCATTAGCACCAAGGCAACACTGATCACGACATTTATAGCGGCTACAGTAAAGCGGAGGGAGAGATAGGAATAGACATTGTGTTTATCGAACAAACAGCCTGTTGTGTAGCAGCCAGTTTCGTTCGTCATGTCATCAAAGTCTTGGAGGTAGTAGCCAAAGATGAGTAGGACCATTATGAGCATGAAGATTCTTCCAATGTAGGCCATTTTTTTGAAGGTATTGAGGTAGTTTGCAGGGAAAGCGACGCAAATGAGCCTTTCTATTCCAACAAGCGTAAACGCAAGGCTAACTAGGGTCTGCATCACGATCTTGGTAATTCCCATCCAAAATAACGTCTTCGCAGGATAGGGAGCATGGTCAGACCTCCATAATATCAAAACATAAATTGTAAATGGCATAGATGAAACACAATAAGCCATACAGGCAAAAATATAAGTAAACATGGTTTGAGAAAGTCCAAATCGCCGTCCAAAAGCGAAAATCCAGCAAAATGCAGCAGTTCCAACAATTTGGCCAACAAAATTTGCAATATAATCACCTAAAGCAAAGTAAGCCGCATGCATTTAGCTAATTTCAAACATCCAATGCTCAAATTGAATGAAAATAGACTTAAAAGAAGCTCATTCACAGACTGGCTAGTAGTAGCCTCTTCAAATGATGGCACTTTTGTACTTCCTTTGCGTAATCTTCTTTTTGTCCACGCACTTGTTTTCGGTGAAGTTTGAAAAATACTATTTTCATTCATTTTTTTGTTCATCTAACCCCCTCAGATCATTCAGACCACTGTAGTTTCAAATTTATCCATCTCAAACTGGCAATATACAGCTCCCCATATTTGGAATAACACGCGTGAACCAACATTAATTAATCAAAATCTCAATAATTACACCCCACCAAACACTAAAAACCATTGTCACGCAGCCGTGGCCGTGATCGTGATGACATCAGCCTTCTGCGCGCAGACGATGAACATGCCATTGACCTCCATGATGTAAAGCTTCTCATCGTCGACCAAGAAACCCGCTTCCCGAAGGCAATCCAGCATGAATTCCCGCGTAATGTAGAGGCAAGTAAACTTTCGTCCGCCGAAGCTGCACCATGTTTCTTCCAGAATGCCGCCCATGATGAAGTATCCGCCCGGGGCTACCTGATTTGCCACATTTCGGACAGCTGTTTTGTACTCTTCATGGGTGTTGCAGCAGTATTCCATGGTGAAAAAGCTGGTAATGATGTCGAAATTGCTTTGGAGATCCGGGCTGCAGGTAACGGCGGGGTCTTCGAAGCAGTTGCAGTAAAAAATGTCGGTGACTTTGGCACGGGTGGCCTTTTCGACTTCTGGGACTTTGGACCATTCATTGCCCTCGCGCATGAGGACCATTTTAAGGGCGGCGGTCCAGTCAAAGGTGGATTTGTTGGCCTTCCAGCGGGATAGTTCTTCACGGTTTTGAGGGAGAAAATCGGCAAGGTAGACATCGTCGACTTTTTCGCGGAAGATGGCGGCAACATGGATGGTCGGGCCGGCGCCGAAGTCGAGAAGCTTGGGGCGGGCTGGGAGACGGGCCGCGATGGTCGGGAGGAAGGTTAGGATGAGTTGCATTGCGGGGTCTTCGATTTTGGTGTAGAAGTCCTTAAATGGGTATTTTGAAACCATTCAAATCCAAAAAGGGGCGCTAAACATACCCTAAGATAGGCTTCCGTGTCAAATTCCGTCGCAAAATGATCCCTCGTGTAAATGACCCCCTCAGGCAGATCCCCTGCCGTCGTAGCTCCATCCTGAACTTCCGAATGCCTCACAACAGCTTCCATTTTTGGCAACTCACAAAGCAGATCAATCTAAAACCGACTAATCAGTCACAAACAACCAACAACAAACAACCCGATCAACAACTCGAACCGATTGGTGTCAACAACAACCAATCGGCCTTATATCCGTGTCCATGCCACACGCGAACCCCTGTCCTTTGCCGAGAGGAACATCCAGAAGCCCTGTAGGGAGGAGCCAGCGTAGCCCCCGATCTCCGACAGTTGGCAGGGCCCGCTTACGCAAGCAGACTTTTTTCACGCTGCCCCGTAGGCAGAGATCGGGGGAGCCCGACCGCGGTGTCGTCGAGACATTCGGAAGCTTCCAGAGATCCACAAAGAAGATGGGCGGAGCTACGGCTAGACTAAGCCAGCTTACATTGCGGACAGCCTGGGTACTCGCACACCTGTGGAGTGTGATCCGTTCATCGGCTCGAGAGGTGCTTTTGAGGGCTTGTAGTGCGGTTGAGGATTGCCGCAGGATACATCGAGGATGAGTAAGGACAGGGATGAAAGATACTAACTAAAATTACAAAAAGAGTACAACTAGAAATCGAACTCTTTTAATTAAGACGCAAAAATTTCACAATTGATACTTTGGCTCACTTTAACTTTAAAAATAGCCCCCGATTACCACCCCCTTTTCAAATTTCAACTTTTCCCACGATACCCCCGTCAATGAAAGCATCTTGCAGCCATCTGCATGAACACCCATTGTATAGCTTGCAAATCAAATGCTATTCGTCGCTAAAGTTCGTCGACCGCAGACGTTTTTTTCGACGACCACTCGTAAAATGACTCAACAAAGGCTTCAACTGCCTCCTACGCGGCTCTATTCATCATCGATATACAAATTGGGTCGAGTTAGATGGTACTTGGACTACTTGAGCTTTAATTGAACATGATATTCGATCATTTTATTGATGAAAATCGAAAACATCTTGCAAAAGGTGTGAATTACAACTAAGATCAGCATCAAAATGTTGTTTGATGCATCTTTTCTGTTAAAGCTTCAAAAATAGTACCCACAAGAAGCTAAGTTGCTTGTTTGTTTCAAACTGTTCCACTTCCTTGTCCATTTTACATCATCAGGTGATAAAGGCAATAAAAAGACGGCTTTATTGGTTTGATGATGCCATTTAAAAGTGCATTTTTTATTTGAATTAGAGATCGCCAGGCGATCCAATGAAACTTTTAACAGCTTTAATTTGATATCTCTGTTTTGTAGCTTGTGAGGCCTTACTTCCGAAAGGTCAAGAGCACACAAATCCCGACAAGCCATGCATGCCTTTTGACTCACTTCGCATTGAAACACGGGAATTGACCTCTCGTCGTCGTCGGTCGCCACACAACAAATCCGTCACTGTTTATCTTGCACTCAAGTGACGGGGATTGTCGCAGGATGTGCCGCCAGAGGGGCTCGTTGTACGCTTATTCGCGCATTCTCACTTAAGATTAGCGTAACTCGTTTTGAAAAAAATGTAAAAAAAAAGAACGAGGGAAGCTAGTACGCCTAAACAAACCGAAACCTGTCTGTTTAGCGTACTCATTTGTCAAAGTTGCACTTCAATTTTAATTTTTTATGAATGGTTTTTGAAATTGCTTGCGCAAAGTGAGCCATTTTTTGGCGGATGTCAGAAGTTAAGCAAAGACCAACTTTTTTACGGTTAAGATCTTTGACTTTTGTCGTTTACTCTTTCCAGAGCCTCATTACAGCGAATGTTTTTGGTTTGTGAAGCTTATTGGCAACGGGATTTGTGCCTTTGAGGACTTTTCGCAAAGTTAAAAGCACAACTGTTCCCAGTTCGCATCGCTTGAGGGGTTTCTTTTCTCGAATCATCTCGCGGGCACCTTGAGAGGGCAGCACAACACGTTGCCGATCATTCGCTGGTTAACTTTACTTCCTGGGTTTTGTTCAAGAAACTTGCGTTCGATGGATAGAAGTTGGTGAAATTCGCATAACATAGCATAAACACGCAAATCCGACAGCTGAGACGTACAACGCACGCCACATGGCTTTTTGTTATCCCTGAACTTAGGTAATGCAGGCTCGTTTACGTCATATGCGACATTATGAAAAGATCGCATGATGGGGGTTTTTATGTGTTATGTGATGCTATTAGGGATCAGTATCAGTTTCAACATCAAGTCATGTTACAGCTTTTCGACAGAGATGGGATTATTGCTGGGTCACTTTCAATGGCTTGTGCGTGGCACGGAGGACGTCAAAGGTGCAAACGAGATTCTCGTCGACCGTCATGACACCGGCAGCATTGTCGAATTCGCCACAGTAATGCGGTGCGGAAAAGATGGTCACGAGGCGGCGGTTGGCGAAGAACTCATAGCCGTCTTGGACGACTTGATGGGCACTGAAATGGCAAAAATGAGATGAAGTTTGATAAAAAAGGGGTGATACCGTGCGACGAGGTCGATATCCATGGTCTGACAGAAGTTGTGGACGACATCTGCGCCAAAGACGTAGGAGACACCGCGTGTGTTTTGCTGCCAGCCTTTGACCCAGCGATCGGGATCGGACCAGAGAAGATCACTGGAAGGTCGGGTGATTATCGGATGAACAAATTGTTTAGGGAATGTGTTTCAATATATTTTTGACGTGACACAAGTGTTTTAAACTTCGTAAATAAAAAATTAAAAAAAATATTTGCGAACGGAGAAAACACAATTCGCACACATTTTTGAACAGGATTTCCACCATTTGCACACAAGTCACTGTACAAAATCAGCGTTCACACACATGTGCAAATGTAAAAATATTTTAAAAATTCAAGTGTCAAAAATACCCACATTTGGATCGACGGATTAGGCGGATCCATAGGCCTTGTAATCTTCCGAATCTGATCCCAATTAGTCAGTTGCGGGCTCAGACCGCCATGCATGCAGAAGATCTTGCCGGAGATCAGGCCGCACATCGGAAGGCAGTTGAAAACGTCCTGAAACCCACCAACATGTATACAAAACTTCAAACCACAGTTCAAACCTGGAAAATCTGCCACAATCGCACGCTGAATCGCCGATTGCACTCATCATAGAAGCCGTAAGCGCGGTTGATGGCAGCGCATTCGTGGTTTCCACGGAGCAGGAAGAAATTTTCCGGATACTTGACTTTGTAGCAGAACAACAGGCTGATCGTCTCGATGTTCTGCTTGCCACGATCAACATAATCCCCCAAAAAGATGTAGTTGGAGTCGGGCGGGAAGCCGCAGCGATTGAACATCCGCAAAAGGTCGGCGTATTGGCCGTGGATGTCGCCTACCACCTTGATCGGCGCCTCGACTTCAATCAACGGCGGCTGTGCCAGGAAGATGGTACGTGCTTGGGTGCATAGTTGGACGATTTCCTCCTCCTTGACGCATTTGGTTAGGCCAGTTCCTGTGGCAAGACCCACTGTCAGCAACCGATCGATGAGATTGTCCAGTTGAAGGGCCATGGCCGCTGTCGGGCACGGCTATCGTCGGAATGAAGGGGTTGAGGGATCGGGATCCGTGGAGATGGGAATGGCATTTTGAATTTGGGGGTTAATTTGCATGAAATAAATGGATTGTTGAAATGGCATGTAGGAGGTTATCAGTGCATTAGTGTTTTTCGGCATAATAAAGCTGGTCACAACACGCTTTTTACAGTAACCCTCGGGGAAGATGAAGCCAAGTTTGCGTATTAGAAAAAAAACAGCTGTTATTTCAACTTTTTATTAACACCAACATTTAAAAAACAAAATTATCTAGCACATTATTCGCATCATAACCAAAAGGTTTTCCCTGTGGCTGCGACATGTTCACAGCCAACACCTTCAACTTGTCAATAAGCTCATCCATCGACTTATCGGTCAACGCTTTCTGTGGATAAAACCCATCATCGATCATGCCAACTGGTTTGATATGGTAAAACATGTTGTCCAACGTGTGCATCCATTCACGATTGACGTAATGCCACGCAATCGAGTAGTCGGAACAGCATTCTTTGCCGTCAGTATACGGATAGTAAAGGTAGTCGTAGAACCATGCATCCAGTGTTCTATTGCCAGGCTTCATGTGAGTCTCAGGCCCTAGTGGCATAAAGCGCCATCGACCCTTGGAGTCCCGAGAGTCGCCGGCGGTGACGTTGATATTCTGGAGACAATGACCGAGATAAACGTCTTCGGGGCCATCGTTGTTGACTCTGCAATTTCCGGGTTTCGAGAGGCCTTCTTCGACGAAGACTTTTACGGCTTCCCTAAAAGTTAGCATTGATACAGTATGAAAAGTCTATGGTGATAACCAACCGACTCAAAACATAGCCAGGACCACCGCTCATCCACCCCTGCGACACATATTTCCTGTTCCTACAGCCAAAGTAGATGGGATCACTCGAGTTCTGTGCCAATAGCATGAATCGCAAATTTTCCATTATAAAATATGAGTCGTCATCGGCCTTGAGGAACCAGTCGTAATTGTCCAACTCGTAGTTGTAGATGTACTGATGCGCAGCTTTCGTCTTTCGCCACAGGTAGTCCCGTCCATCGGGAATGTCAAACTCGACGATAGGTAGATCGTAATCCGTCGAATTGGTAAAGTTTGAAGAGATAAAGACGTACTTGTCGCAACGTGGGGCCCAGGTTGCATTGACGTGAATGGCTTTTTTCATGATGTTTTTGGGGGATGTCATGATCCAGCAGAAAACGCGGACGGCTTTTTTCAGGGCTTTGGAGACGGGGTTTTCTGAAAAATGATATTACAGTAGTTCAAAATGGCCAAAATACAGTACAAAATGACTTCAAAATGGTCAAAACATAATTCGAAAAGCTTACCATGTGTGTGTTTGAACATAGTATGAACCTCTTCATCAATCAATTCAATTCCATCGTCATCTTTGCCTTTATTGGTGCCGTCTTCTGGAGGACCGGTCAACAACTTGGCGATTTCAACTTCTTTGGGAGGATCGGTCAGCAAATTGGCAACTTCGCTGTCAGCTTCATCTACAGTATCCTGTTTCCGCACACTTGGCTGTTTTTCCAGAGCATCCGCCTTCAAAATTCCACTACAAGTAACGCTGTTATTACTCGACTGAAGCAGGAAAATAGTCGACGCCAGACCAAATCCCAATACAAAAAATAGACAGTTTTCGTTGATTCGTAGCTTCATATTTCCCAAATGACTGACCTCTGCCCCTTTTTAACAAGACTTTTGAATACATTTATGCAAATTAGCAGTTTTCCAAAATTTTCAAAGCATGACAGTAATTTTTGTACAATAATAACGTAAATTTGATTAATCAAACGAAAAGTTAGTAGTTGCCGTCATAAACAGGAATCATTCACCGCCTTCTTCCACCATTTGTTCCATCATTTCGAGGAGCTCATCCTTCTGTTTGGCCAGATCGGCGATTTTGCCTTCATGCTGCTTGATGGCAGTTTCCGCGGCTTCGATCTCGTTGTTGACGGTGGATATAGATTCGGCGTGTTCCTTGGCGAGCTTTTCCACCTCGGCGTTGATTCTGAAGGCATTTAGGGTTGAAAGATTGAAAAAATTATATAAAAATTGGACTTACATTTCACATTTCTTCGTCGCATGCTCCAGTAACTCGTCATAAAGGGCCCTTACATAAGCAAATCTCTCGTCGTAAATGTCTTCTACCTTGTTGTAGTCGACGTCGTCCTGGAATGGGCTTCATTGGATAAATATATATAAATAAGTGCAAAAACGAACCTGATTGGAAATCCTTTCCAACTCTGCAAACTTTTCAGCTTCTTGGGCGTACTCCGAGACTAGGCGAAGATTCTCGATGTGTTTCTCCCGAGCTTCTTTCTTGATTCGTTCCAATTCGGCGATCTCGGCCTCGATGTCACCCTCTGGCTCCGGTGGCGGTGGTGGAGTGGCTCGCTTTGGCTCATTTTTCGAATTCAGCTGGGCCAGACGCATGATTTCACCTCGTTGACGGATGGCTTGGATCTCTTCGGCGTGCTTCTTCTCTTTCTGATGCAGATATAGAGCCACTTCTTGGATCAAGGCCTGCATCGTCGCTTCCTCATCGCCCTCGGGCACCTTCTGCCTCACAGTGTTGATTATGTTGGCGACATCGCTGGATACGTGGTTGTCGTCGACGCTGAAGGTGCTTCGCCGATGGTGTTTCCGTTCAGTTCTGGAAAAGATCATATAAAAACTTTAAAACAGAAAGAAATCAAACCTACTTGGCTTCAGGCAAATTCGGCCTAGTCCGATTCTTCGAGATGATCATGGTCTTTGTTCCATCGATGATGCCGGCGAGCGAGGCATCGGTGAAGCTGTTCATCGCGATGTTCGTCTCGGAGGTGTTGGCAGTGGGAAAAGCGCCGGATAGCTCGGGATCGAGGATGTTGCTGGCATCGATGATGGGAGCGGCAACATCTGCGGCATCGTCCGGCTTGATTTCAAAGGTGTCATTGAGATTCATGATAGTTCGAACGGTCAAAATCAGCGGGGCGATCGATGGGATTGCTGGCAGCGCTGTTTTTTGAGCGCGATTTTGATTTGAAAGTAGATTGTGCGTTCGGGGCAGAACGCCAAAAGTTTTTTAAACATTGAATTTGAATTTTGTTTCAATGGCACTTTTTTGGGTGTTTTATATTCTTTTTTTGTTTAAAACACTAGAAGGACTACTGAAAAACATATTTTTGACAACTGTGGTATCAAAAATGCACATCTTGTTTTTTGAAGCATGAACGCGGTATCGACATTCGCACACTTGTACACTTTAACGTATACCTCCCGTTTGCACAGCGACTTTGAACAGCATTTTTGCATACCTTTGACATGGTTTTGCTTCAAATTAGTGTTCTACAACTTCTTAAAAACGTCTAGAAACTTTGCTAAATATCTTTGAAACTACGAAAACATTAAAACAATTTTAAAATGCACTCGATCATTGATCGCAGTTTTGTTTTCTGTTCTTATCAGCAAACTATAAAAAACAAAGATCCCGTGCAATTCATGAAGATGCACTTGACTATCAGTTGTTGATGCTTATCTTTCAGTTTCCGCCCAACCCCAAACCCCACTACACTTGTTTGGCCATCATTTCACTGTCACTTGTCCCTCCGAACCCGCGTCACTTATATTTCGATCGCAATCGTCATTGTTAAAAACCCTTTATTCAACTCGCGTTCAATCGAATCCCATTGAATTTCCGCACCTCACGCGTCGGACCTAAAATCGAATCGAGATTGTGCTCGCGAGAAGGGCCCTAGCGCGCTGTCGGTGGCGGTCGTTGGGATCGGAGACGAAACGGGGGGCCTAGTAAGTCAGTAAGCTCACATCCCTTCATCAGGGCAGCCCAGTCGAATAGGCGCCCAGACTACTGCCTCTGCTCAACCCCTCGAAAACTAAACTAACGTATACAAACATTGTGGACCCGTGTGATGTACGTACATATTGCATCAGCCTGTCATAGATCCAAATCTGGCGAGGTCTCATTTTCGGTTATTGCATTTATGGAGCGTGGCATCGTTTTTCACGTTCAATACATCGATATCAATGCGTTGGGGTTATTGAGGCTTAAAAATGGAATGTATTTTCATTTCCAATTCCAATGCCACGTTGAAGTGCGTGGAAATCAATTCCCCTGGATGACTCGTTACAGCGGGCCATAAACACGAGCAAAAGGCCCCGTTAGCGTTGGCCGTTCAGTGTTGTCGCAACACGTATTGCTTGATCAGCCGTATGGGGTTGCTATTTGATCCAATAGGGACTGAAAAGTGTTCACATTAGTTATACGTTTATATTATTCGTGGCAAACAGTCGCGAAACAATGTCAATCAGGCCTAATGTCAACAATTGTTCCAGTTTTTACATGTTTAAACGCCCCTTTTCGACCTCTAATTCAACAAAGAGAAACTATTCAGCTATAAACTACATTAAAACCAACTTTTAACTGTCTGCGTTTGCTTAAAGTGGCCCTCAGTTCTGCTTAGATACGTTTACAGTTCATAAAATTGCTACCTTTGATGTTTCCAAGGTCGAAATTCCGTGAATAATCCTGATTCACCGTTTCCATGAATGCACCACCCTCTTAAAATACTTTTTTAAAGGCTTCGTTTCCTTTTTCTCCCCCGTGAAGCAATTGAAAGATCAACGAAACTGCGTCCAAATGCTTTGCATGCTTCTGTTTTGTTGCCTCTGGTCATAGCAAGCACGAGGCAGGGCCAGTCGGCGTCCTCGCATTTCAACTGGGAAAAAGCGTGTGCGAACGAACGGGCTATTGAATCTGTTTATCCGATCTGGGTGTCCTCGACCAAACCAGACTTGCTTTTTTGAAGGCGACCGACCCTTTTTTGACTTATTAGTTGTCCCTGATCAAGGCCAAAACTCTGGAGATCCGCTTTCTGCTTTCCGGCTTCCCTGTCTCATGAAAGCTGAAAACAGACCCCGCAAAAGACTATCTCATTCTTATCAAGGCAAGTGTCAACAAGCCCCAGGTAGCTAATGTAATGTAAAAAAGAAACTTGTTGACTCTGTCTGTGATGAGTGACGAAGACTTCTGCAAGAAGTGAAAAGACAGCCATCTGCACTCGCTCACTTGATACGATAAGATTGCATGGGGGCGGTCACACTTTTGAGTAAGTTTAGTTTTCGATGGTTGTTCAATCGATTCGAATTCTCAGGCAGTTCGAATGAAAAGTGGCCAAATATCGTTTGATTTTGCATGCTACGTCAAACTGCAGATGTTTTTCCACATTGAAATGGCCTTATACTCGGGGTAGCTTTATTTGTGAATGCTTTTCCGTTTCCCCTAGCAATTGTCTGAATAAATAGTACATCTAATGTAAAGTCAAATGTACTCCCTTTTCCGGACATGGATATCTGAAAGCCTGTCTTCCTCTATTTCGACTAGACAGGTGGCGCCGAAGCCATTTCCGTCTTTTTTTGAACCATATTTGACAGTTCTTTCCCTTTCGCGCAGAACTGTCTGTCTAAATCGATGTTTCTGGGGTCTTACCTCCAGCCCTGCTGTTCCTCATCTTTGAGGTCGTCAATAATGTCAACTGAGTACCCATGCGAAACATAATTACCTTCCAAGAAGTTGAATTGTGCCTCTCTTTTATGTTTTTTCGTGACCGTTACCAACTTTTGTCCTTTAAAACCGCTCTTTTCGATCAAATTTCCACATTTTTGTAACTTTCAGACCACTTCCGGCTCAAATAATGACATGACCCCCCTAAGACGAACAAACTTTGCCTATTTTCTACTCGGATTTGTGTTAGCTTCCATCTTTTATTTCATCCAAACTACAACAAACAGTAATGCTGTCATTAGCAATGCCGGCTTCGTCAAAATTCAGCAACAGTCACAACTTAAGAGGACCATAGACAATGACGATCCAGACATTTTGGTCAATAAACTCGCGGAAGACCATGAAGACGACGATAATGAGGACGGTGATGGCCATCAACACGGCCAAAATGAGGGAATGTTTCAACATACCCACGGTTAGTGTCTGTTTCAAAGACAATAAACTTTAATTTGATGCTCATTAAGCTTATTAATGCTATTTCCAGAGGAAACTGCTGTCGCTGGAGCGTTAAAACAGTCTGTCCGCGTCTTCTGTTGGATCATGACAGCCAAGAAAAACACGCTGTCACGCGCGGTGCACGTTAATGCCACTTGGGCGCAACGCTGTAATAAATACGTCTTTGTTTCCGTGGATGAGACTGCGGCCAAGTTGCCCAATGTCGATTTGAACGTGACGGAGGGCCGGAATTTCTTGTGGGCAAAGACGAAAGCCGCGCATCAATACATCTACGACAACGAGTTGGATAATTTTGACTGGTTCCTCAAGGCCGATGACGACACATATGTCATTATGGAAAACTTGCGATTCATGTTATTGGCATATTCGCCCAGTGATCCGGTCTATTTTGGGTGTAAATTCAAGCCATTTACGAAGCAGGGGTACATGAGTGGTGGTTCTGGCTACGTATTGAGTCGGTACGTGAAAAGTTTGTTTGCAGTGGGGGTATAGCTCAGGGGTAGAGCGCTCGCTTAGCATGCGAGAGGGCTGGGGTTCGATTCCCCATACCTCCAGAATAATTTTTTCCACTTTTTTGCATTTTTAAATTTCAGAGAAGCAGTAAAACGCTTCGTCGAAGAAGGCATCCCCGATCCAAAGAAATGCAAACAAGCTGGCACCGGCGCGGAAGACGCAGAAATCGGCAAATGTCTCGAAAAAGTCAACGTCACCGCCGGCGATTCTCGAGACTCTCGAGGCCGCCATCGCATGCTTCCATTCTCCCCATTGAGCCATCTCCAAGCTGGCGGCAACAAGACCATGCCAGATTGGTTTTACAAGTACATGTACTACCCGTATGAACAAGGCAAAGAGTGCTGCTCGGATTACATGATCTCATTCCACTACGTCAACAAGGGCACAATGTATGCCCTCGACAACCTGTTATATCATATCAGACCCATCGGCTTCTTTGATGACCTGTGGACACGGGAACTCGGAAGCAAGGAAAATGCTGGAAAGGAGATCATTGATACGTTGAGGGCACTGGCGGAACGGAAGTCACAACCGCTTCTGTCAAAGGCCGCAGAGGTCAAAGATACGGAAAAGACTGCCGAAAAAGAATGATAACTTCAACATCAGTCATAAAAAAGAGACGGGTCGTTTACGCGGAAAGAATGGTTTTTTGTTGCTTTAGACAGCAAAGTCAAATTGAATAGTATGTGCCTTACAACATTCCAAAAATATTGTAGTTTTAAATCTGAAAAGTTTTGAAGTTTGTATTGTTAATTTTAATACGGTGATTGAATAATTGAATAGCTTTTTGACTCAATAAAAGAGAGCTTTGTTTTTTGAACTCTTAACATCGAAATTTGCATAAATGTCTAATCAAAGTTGTGTTAGAAATGAAAAATGTAATCACTTGGAAGTGATGACACTACGAATCAACGAGAATGTTTTATTTTTTGCGCTGGGACTGGCTGTGGCATCATCTGTTTTCTTGTTTCTGATGAGTAACAACATTGGCGTTGGTAGTGGTATTTTGGTGGCGGATTCTTTGGCACAACAGCCAGTTTTACTGAAACAGGACCCGGATGTTATCGACGAAACCGATTATAAAATTACCCAACTGTTGACTGATCCTCCAGAAGACGGTGATGGTGACGATGACGATGAAGGTGAAGATGTGGATGTTGATTTCATCGATGAGGAAAGTGATGCGATGTTCAAGCACAAACATGGTAGGCTTTTCGACTTTGTTTTGACCGTTTTAAAATGTCACTTTCAGAAAACCCCGTCTCCACAGCCCTGAAAGAAGCCGTCCGCGTCTTCTGTTGGATCATGACATCCCCCAAAAACATCCTATCAAAGGCGATTCACGTCAATGCCACCTGGGCGCCGCGGTGCAACAAGTATGTCTTTGTCGCTTCAAATTTTACCAATTCGACGGATTACGATCTACCTATTGTTGAACTTGAAATTGCCGATGGACGAAATACTCTTTGGGGAAAAACAAAAGCGGCGTATCAGTACATCTACGACAACGAATTGGACAACTATGATTGGTTCCTAAAAGCCGACGACGACACTTATGTGATTATGGAAAACTTGCGGTTGATGTTGTTGGCACACGATCCTGACGATCCCATCTATTTTGGGTGCAGATTCAAGCCATTTACAAAGCAAGGATACATGAGCGGTGGTTCTGGCTATGTGTTGAGTCGGTTGGTTTTCACCATTATACTTATTTTACGCAGTTTCAATACCATCTTTCAGTGAAGCCGTCAAAAACTTCGTCGAAGAAGGCCTAACAAACCCCAAACACTGCAAAAAGGACAACGGTGGCAGTGAAGACGTCGAAATTGGCAAATGTCTCGATAGAATCAACGTCACCGCCGGCGACTCACGTGATGCCAAAGGCCGACACCGCTTTTTGCCGATGAGCCCAGAGGCTCATATAAAGCCCGGCAACAACACAATGCCAAAATGGTTCTACCAATACATTTATTACCCGTATCGTGACGGCAAAGAATGCTGTTCCGACTACGCGATTTCGTGGCATTATGTCAGTCGTGAATGGATGCACACGTTGGACAACATGTTCTACCATATCAAGCCAGTGGGGATGATTGACGATGGGTTTTGGCCACAGAAAGCTCTGACTGATAATACGAAGAAGGAACTTATTGATAAGTTGAAAGATTTTTCTAGAAAGATGTCACCGCCGGTATGATGTAGATTTTGTGTTATAAAATGTTGTTTTCTTTTTCTTTATTCATCTATTTAAAAAGCACCATAAAAGCTGTAATATACCTCAAAAGTATGAGGACTCCAAAACTGTACAACGAAAACCCGTTCGATTTCTTCTTTCGTCGCCGTCTTTTTCGCGTTGTCGGAGCCACAGTCGTCGTGGACGGCAGAGTTGGGAGCCTAGGATCTTGGTAACACGGTTTGTTGCATAGATCAGTGTCACATACAATTCTATCCCGAACTATATTAAAGGGTCCATTCAAGTGACTGGAAATGATCACGATTAACTACTGTAACTCAAAATAACAGCAACATACTCATAAAACAACTGAGCTTTGCATTCATGCTCTCGCTCAATCTCACCCTCTCTATGACATATAAAGTATTCCCAAAGAGCGTTTACATAAATTCCTTTATATGGATTATTTTGAGAGCCCTCAGCTAAAATCAAAAAGTTACAGCAATATTATGTTTTCAAAACGCACCCCAGAACATCATTTTGTATTCGCAAAATTTGCACTTTTTAATTTCTACTCCATAGGTTCCGTTGATTCTTTCCTCACGAAATGTGTTATTGAGCGCCCTAGAAGTTATGGGGTGATAATGGTTCTGACACAAAGACCTACTCGTGGCCATCTTTAATGGAGTAGCAGTATATCCAGCTGGGATCTATTTCCTCTTCTTCGTCATTTTCATATTCTTCCTCTTGGAACCAACAGTAAACGGTACAAAACGTTAAAACTACAATTAAAGCAGTTGTAAACAGTTTCATGTTGAGTAGTGATTGGACGCCGTTCGAAAATCAATCGATCCATTTCTAGGTGAAACAAAATCTATTATGCAAAAATTTAGATTATCTTTTGTGTGTTTCAACGATTTTCATGTTTTTGGCAACTCATAATTTGATAAAAGGTCACATTCTTTTTGCAAAAGTGTGCGAACAAATTTTTTGCACTGCTATTTTGTGCGAATAACATTTTTCCATTCGCACACCACTTTTTTCCAACGCAAACCGATTCACTAAAAACTAAACTTCAACTTTATTGAATAAAACTCTGATATCAGTCAACTAACAAAAAAATAAAAACCGACATGTCAAACATGCATGGCCAAAACAAAGTGAAAAAACTGCTTCGAAAACAAATTGCACAAAAAGTTGCATAACAACCCGAAAAAGGGGTAAAGGACACTTGTAAATAGTAGTGAAATTCAACAAACAAAAAACGGACTAGTGAATCGATAATTTATGAATAGAACGTCAACACGGACGTCTGATTGCCGCGAACAAGAAGCGTGGGCGGCAAGCCTCGTGTCATGATGTCGACCCAGGCCATGTAGAGGCAACTGCTGACGAGGCCCTTTCGGGGAACTGGCAGGGTTCTGAAAGTTGTTTTAGTTGAAAAAAGTTGAAAATGGCAAAAAAATAAGTTTAAACTTACAAAACGACCAAATCAGATTCCATGCTGTGCTGCTTCAGCAACTCGGCAATCCGCAACTGTCGATGGGTCTTGTCGCGTTGCGAGCTAAGTTCGGCCTCGGAGATCATGCCGTCCTTGAAAGATTCATCGGTGATCAGGCTTCGGAAGGGTTCGATGAGGGTTTCGAACTCGGCGACGCTAAAAGGTTTTGATTTAGAAGGGTCATATATATATCAAAAAAGGGCTCACGTTTCAGGTTGAGGCTTCTTGGCAACGTCCGGAATGACTCTAACATCGGAAAAGTTGATCCGGAACTTGCTGAGAAGAGCCGCCATGTTTCGGGCTTCGAGTTCCATGGCCTTGGCGGAGGTTGAGATAGTGAAAACGCGGAGTTGAGCGTTCTGGAACAAAATCACAGTTAAAATAGCCGAAATTCGGCTCAAACCAACCTCAAGATACGACTTTGGCATCGTCAACAAGTACGGTATGAGCAACGTGAGCCCGCCATCATCATACAACCACCAAACGTCGATGGTAGCCCGCTTTATTTTCCTTTGGAAGCGATTTATCGATGAAAGCAGCTCGCGTTGGGCCGTCGTGAGGCGTCGAGAGCTGAAATGGCGTGGCGGGTGGAAAAGGTGCAATCTGGAAGGTTAGATTGCGTGCGGTTTTAGCTGGTTAGACGTATTACACATCAAACATTCACACAAAAGCGTCAGAAATTAGTTTTAATTTCGATCAGATTTTCAAAAAGTGAAACACAACACAGCTCACAACCACGAAGTACGGTAATATCGGGAAAAACCTAACCTCATCAAGCCGAAAATGGTATTCCGGGCGGCCTTCTTCTTCTGTCTGTATAAAAAAAAGCAAGGAATGTTTGAATCAAATGAAGCGGAAGCGTTTGGATGAAGCGAAAACCAAACAAAATGCCGAAAAAAACTTACCTCCGTCGGCGAATCAGACTCAAACGTTCAAGATTGCTTCTTTCAGGCTTTGTTCCAATGCCATTTGGCTGTCCCGTGGCTGTTGTCATTGGCCCAGCTTCGACGTCGCTGTTAGCGATGTGAAGTCGAGCTTTACTGCCTTCAACGCTGCTGTAATCAGTGCCAGAAGACGGGTGCTGACCGCCGCCAGAGGTTTCATCCGTCAAACTGTCGCTATCCGAGCCTTCATCGATGGAATCCTCGTCCATGACGTAGTTGTTCAGTGCATCAAGCGGATGGGCTTCTTCGGATTCCTTCGATTCGGACGTGTTGGCCGGTTCGCCGGGGATAGGGTTGCCGCTTTCATCGCGCTTCAGAGCCGTCGCAGCGGGAACATCGGGCAATCGAAGGCCAGTGACATCGGCGAGCTTCTGTTCACGCATGAGTTCGGTGTAATCGAGGCCGCCGCCGGCGTTTCGGAGGACCATGACGCCGATGTTGCCGTCGAGAGAGTCTCTGAATAGCGAATTGAGTCATTTTGGGAATCTGAATCCGTCAAAATGGGTCAACTTACTGAATAATACCAAAGTAATCATTGATATCAGCAATCCCCTGGACACCCTTCGCCGCCCAGTTCTGTTTGAATCCAAGTAAAACAATGTTCGGTCGCAGCCTGCCCAGACCCGTCGTCTGAATCAGTGCCTGTGCTCCTGCTCGGATACTCGGATTCGCAATCGACACATAGAATGACTTGATATGCCGTTTCCTCAACCATTCCCGCAATTGCAGATTCAGCCTTCGAATAACAGCAAAGACAGAATCACACGGCGCATACGGCACGACATAGCCACAGACCATCAAACTGGTGCCTTTCGTGATGTTGGAAGCGAAATCGACCAATGAAGGCCGTGCCGCCGGATTGCCGGTCAAAACCAAGACTTGTGGGCGGTAGTTCTTCACATGTTCATCAGTATTGTCCAGTCTCGTGACGCCTTGAAGCGCTGAACGATAGCTGTGGGCCTGAGTCGACGAGCCCCAATTGACATCGGGCTTGCGATGGGCAATGTACATGAAAAGGCCGCCAAAGAAGAGGAACGTCAACAATGCCGTCGACCAGGACACGATGAACATGACACAGACGCATAGGATGGCCCCAGCTAGACTGATCCACATGTTGTAGAATCGGAATCCGGGTCGGAAGCCAGGCGACTTGGCGAAACTGTTATCAAAGCAGGCGTAATTGATGAGGGCGTAGCTGCATAGGAAGAAGTTCGAGATGATGGGTGCGATGGCGTTAAGGTCGCCGATGAGAATCATGATCATTGATAGGACGAAGCCGAGGAGATAAGCACGTCGAGGCTCGTCGTCTTTGCCGGAGCCTTTGGCGAAGACGTTGATGTAAGGGAAGAGTCGGTCCTTGCAGACGGCTTGGAAGATCTTGGGGGCGGAAACAAGACTGGCAAGGGCGGAGGACAGTGTAGCCGCGAAAATGCCAGCGGTGATGAGAGGACCCCAGAAGGACTCTGTTTCCATGACCTACAATGACCATGTTACAGTAATCTTACAGTAACCCAAGCCAAACCTGGAAATAGTTCAAAAGACCATATTTACAGGTGCCATTGCCGACACAATCCGGCTCCAAATAAGTTCCGAAAAGATAATCTGCGGAAGCGTTCAACATCGGTGCGGTGATTCCATCAGCATCACGAACACACGTCGATCCGGTTGTCCAGATGGTCAGAATGTAGACGATTGTCGTCAAAAAGATCGCTGACAGCGTACCGAGTGGGATGGCTTTCTGTGGTTCAGCGAGATCTCCGGATATGTTGGCTCCGGCCATGATGCCAGTCGCCGCGGGGAAGTAGATGGAGAACACGGTGAAGAAGTTGTAGCCGTCGCGGAATCGGGGTAACATGTTGTCGGACATTGTCGCCACTGTAATTCAACCACTTTTATCAACTTTTCATTTCAAAAGGTAACGTCAACTTACTGCTATACCCCGTCACACCCCTAAGCGCCTGGACCTCCGTCACCGGCATCAGAGTGCCCAAAAAGTAGTCCAAAATAGAAAGCGTCAGAATCACCAGCAATCCCATCTGCATCTTACTCTCGAAACCCGTGCCAATAAACACGATTCCCATCAACAAACAGCAGGTCACCAGCCCAATGATTCGGACATCATTCAACCCGCCGTCAAAGATGGCGAGATCGTGTTCGGCGAGGAGGTCACGGACTGTTTCCGCGAAACCGACAACATACATGGCAGCGCTAAAGATGAAAACAACTTCAACTAATAACAAAAAAGGCACAGAACTAACCCGACAGCATTAGCCACACTGAAAATCAGCCCGATGGACCCTCCAAATTCGGGCCCCAAAGACCTCGAAATCAAGAAATAGGCCCCGCCACCTTTGACATCGCCATTGGTACAGATGGCACACGTAGACAAAGCTGTGATAGTCGTAACGACGGAGGCCAAGAGAACGACAGCAGTACCCAGAGCAATGCCAGCTTGACCTGCGACCCAAGAAACACGGAGATACAGCATGACGCCGAAAATGTTGAGAATGCATCGGAAAAAGACGCCTTCTATCCAGCCGAATTTGCTTCTGGGAGTCGCCGGTGGTGGTTTGAAGGCTTCGAAGTGGGCCTTGGAGGTCTTTTTGATGGGCGACATGGTGTCCATTTGGGATTCGACTATGTGGGAGTTCTTTTCCTGAAAAAGGTTGACTTTGTTTTGGGCAAATACGGTATATTAGGGAAATAAACGAACTTTAAACTCGTTCAAATTGCTCTGATCAGCATTATCACCATGAAGCAGCTCTAACATCGATGGCCGCGTATTCCCAATCCCATCCGCATTCAATGTATTTCGATAAAAGTCGATTATAGGCGGGTGTTCCAGGGTCGCGCAATGCCTCCATGACTTCGCATTCGCCAAAGTTGAATCCATATCGTGGGTCCCTCCCGAACATAGGCTTTCATCGTCATTTTCAGGTTCCGGATGCTCGCCAACGTCGAAATGGACACATCTCGGCGGTGTAGCCGCGGCTCCGGCATCTGGAGGGGCTGTATCGGCTCGAGTCTTCCCTCCGAGATTTGAAAATATCTTGAATCGACCAGCTGAGGACACTTTCGGCATGGGTTCGCCTTCGCCACTGCAATCGGCACAGGAAGGGCCTTCGACTTCCGACGACGGCCCCGGACCCGGCAACATGGGCGCGGTTTCCCGACTGGACGACTTTGTCACCTGCAAGCATGCACTTATCATAAACTGGTACTTCTAAATGCCATAAATTATCCCAACTACTTATAACAAGCAAAAGATACATGCAAAAGCCCCTGAGCGGTCACATAGAAGCTCAAAATCAAAAAAGGTCAATTAATTTGCAAAACACAAGTATTTTCAGGCAAAGCAAAGCCAAACGTAGTAAAGCTTACCGAAAACCGACTCGAAATCTTGCGCATCTCTGTCGGGACTACCTGTGAAAATGGGTGAATCAGTCAGTTAATTGGCTTGGCCGGTCAAGGGTCAAAGGGCATTGAGATCGGAACGGACTTGTGTAAACAAAACCCGGATTACAATAGCTGTTGCAATAGTTCAAACAACGGAAAAGTGCGTGAAACAATAAAGAGTGGGAAAATCGAAAATAAAATGTCAAGATCACGAGGAAGAAATAAAAATAAAACTTATTTGATACATTTGAAAAGTCGACGGTCGTATAGTTAAAGAGCAAAGCAAGCGCATGGATGGTTGCCAAATGGCTTCCCAATTGACGGAAATTAAAGGCGCCACCCGGGGCTACGTCCACAAAAAACGGCTCCAGTGAGGAGTGTCGTCATTAGATGCAAGACAGGCTCAAGCTTGGGTTACTGGAGGAGTGAAAATGCGTTAAGAAAGTAAAAAAGACTGACTTTTGGACCGTATGTATTTACGGAAATGAGAGATTAGTGAGAAATCGGTGGATTTTGAACTTTTTTATGCGTTCACTGATAGTTTGAATTGACAATTTTCGGCGCTATTTCAACTTTAAGCGCGCTTTTTTGTTGAATGGATGCCACGCCAATGGAGATAGACAACAAAGGCAATCAGAATAATGCAAAAAAGACCAAAAGAGAATCAAAATAAAGAAATAAGGAAACAAAGAAACTCATTACCACAAAGTACACAACACCATCAGCTAATTACATAGGTCAAATCGGGGTCGTCAGAGTTGCCGGAGGCGGGGTACCTCCCAGATTAAGTGAAGTCGGTTCGGCGCCAATAGAGAAGTCGTGACCGACGACGATTTCACGTACTTTTGCTTCTCCGTCAAAAACGATGGGGTTCTTCGCGCGCGAGCTGGGAACACCGTTGGTTTGGTGGGTCTGTGTATTAGCATAGCTGCTTAAGGGGGGTTAGAGGTGGATGGAAATGCTTTCACTTTGCTAATCGGAAGGAAAAGAGTTGATTGAGGGCGAGAAAATTGGGTTTTGATTGGTTTTGAAACATCAAAATGACCAAAATGCCATAAAAAAAGCGATCAGGGGACATCTGCGAACAAAATTCACGAAAAAAATTAAAAACTTCTTCAAAAAACCTAAACCAAAACCACCAAAAATCAATAAAATATACTTAAAAAAATTTTTGAAACATAAAATTGAGCAAAAATACCATTAAAAAATATCTTTTCCAATTACGAAGCCAACAATTTTTAAAAAAACTTTAAAATTTCTCCAAAAAACCGAAATCCAAACTGTCAAAAATCAATAAAATCAAACTCAAACCACATTCCCGAACCCCCCTCACATAGTTGTTATGTTTAAAAGCTATTCCCGACGGAAATGAGGAACCATCCTTCACGCTGAACTGGCCTGAACTTTATAAACACTCAAAAAAGCAAAAGGAAAACAAAGCAAGCACTTCATGGCTACCATCACTGATGGCGTGAAGTGAATCAGGTGGCTTATGGGCCGAGCTAGCGATCGGCGAAAAGACTAGTGCGCAAAAAAGTTAAAAGGTCAACACCAAAGACGATTCAAACTTTCAAAATGCTAACATTTCACATTTTACATCTTCCATTCTAACGAAAAAGGCATAAAAAAAGGCGTGCTGTAAGGGCATAAATCAAAAAAGGGTCAATGAGCTTCTTCTTGGCTGTCTGTATGATGAACATCCGCATTCTAAATAGAAAGCGCCAAAAACGTGTGAAAATATCAAAGTGCGACCATTTTTCAAAGATGCTTCATCAAAAATGGCTGTCTTGTAAAAAGTTAACCAAGATGGCCTCTCTGAATACATAAATTTGTCAACGGAGGCTAACAGTGACAGCGTTATGACTGTAGACTGATAAAAGTTAGTTTATGGGAAAGGTCGTTCGTGGCTTATCACGGGGAGACGGAAAGGACTGTACGCTGCCAAGACGAAACAAAAAGGAATAAGCAAAAGCGATAAAGTGCAAATAATGTGGTGAGAAACGCGGGAAAGATGCAAATCAGAACGACAGAAAGCAAAAAACGGCAAAAAAGACCGATCTTTGAATTGAATCGGATTGGAAAAAGCAGCCCCGAAATAAGCAAAAAACCTACTTGGAATCGGGATGCACTGCTTTCACGTCGGTCTATCTTGATCCGATCGTCGGGAGCTAAAGTGGCTACGCCATGATCACTGCTTCGGCGGTTTGTCGGTGACGCCATTTGAGATTTCAGACGGGGTTGAGTGGCTGATGTGATGGTTTGATTGCACTTTTAGGCCGGGATCATCTGGAATTTGGGCAATTTGGGGTCAAAGAATGCTTCAGATCTGTGAAAAAACGCGCTCAAAGGCGATTTCTAGGAAGAAGTCGGCGAAAAAAGGCATAAAAAGTCAAAAACACGAAACCACTGATAAACTGCCAAAGGTCAAAACCGCTCCACGCACGAAGGCCATTCATTTTGAGGAGTCCAGAGGGGTTGCATTTGCAACATCCAAGTAACACAAAAACTATGTACGATGGGGCTAGACAGCGGATAGATGGCATCTTTTGGAAGTCTTTTTCGAAAAGTAGAAAAATGGAACCCCGTTTTTTGATATTTATGGACTTTCTTCGTCGCTATGGGCCTTGGCATCGATTATTGACTTGAACTATGCATATGCCTACCGGTTTGAGCCTCGAATAAATAAAAGCAAGGCCATAGCCTGCCAGCTGTTCGACTCCGATCCGGCGGAGAATATGCCCTAAGGGCAAACGGCGTGGGCAAGGTAAAGTGACAGACAAGCCGCGGCTACATCAACAATTGGAATGGAAAGAAAAACAAAATAAATGATTTTTCACTTTGGAATGGAAAAATGTGATTTATCAAACATCTTGGGCACGCTTTAAAATTTACGAAACTTCATTAAAGGGTATAAAAACGTGCGAAGAAAGCATTAGCAACCATAGAAACTACATTTTGAAAGGTTGTTTCTTATTTTTCAACCCCAGAGGAAACAAAAACAAATAAAAGCCACGTTTTTTGTAGGGCATTTTGGTCGAGATGTTTGGTGAAACCGGAAACGACGTCATGAGGATTCGCATAAGCTTGCAAAGTCGGCTTAAATGCCGAAAATGGTGCAGTCTGGGGGCAGTGATACAAAATTGTAGTTGTTTTGATGGCCTTTGGATTTTGGAAAAGTTGAAATTTAGAATTGGCAAAAACAACAAAGTTAAGGAAACACTGGGAAAATAAATAAATGCATTGCCAAAGGGCAAGGCATGGGATGTATCGAATTTCGCGCGCGCGCAGACAAAGTGACCCTAGGCGGGGGCCCAATTGTGGTGCCAGTTTATCGGCCTTAGGCGGTCCTGGGGCGGCCCAAAACCAAAACGCAACGACGTCAAAGGCCCCAGGGCTATCGTCAAGCCGACTGCAAAACGGAAAGGAAAGCTTAGCGCCGGTCAAGTGCAGTGCCAGTGCCAGTGGCAATGACCAGCAAGCAAAAGCGAGGGTTCAGTGCGGTCAATGGGACCAAAATTGTAATGCGAAATCAAGGAAGACAAACGAGAGGAGCCCAGCCTAAAGAGGTCCTATTTTGGTTCGGACCAGTTTTCACTTTCGCGCTCAGTCTGGGTCCAGCCAGCCGGACACCGGTCAGTTTTCGTTATTCACGCTTTGCCGCGGCACCCCAGACAGTCATCGACTCGCGCGCATGCAACCACCCACCCAGCCAGCTTCTTCAAAAACGTCAAACCCCGCCAAAAACATCTATCCAACAGCCAGCCACCCCGTTGCCATCGGCTACCCTCCAGAGGCCCCAGGGCAACACCCCACATATCCGCATTGTCAGTCAGCATAAAAACATCCAGAGATGACAGGTCGAGCGTCGTCCCCATTTTTTATGGCTACATCCGCATTGTGGGGCTCGAATGCCTTCGAAAAGCGTTCATTCTTCCAGATGCGTTCCTTCAAATTGTCAAAAGAGGGGTAATGGGACGAGCGACGACAAAAATAGCCGGAAACCAGCTTCGAAAAAAATGCGGAACCAAAAGCCAGACGATTTCACTCAAAAGATAGCTGTTTTTGTCGAGCAAATCGCTTTTAAGAAATCCTAAAAACTTATTTTAAAACGAAAAAACCCAGAAATAACATAAAGTAGCTTATTTTAGCACGTCGCAGACACATGGCGTGACATTTATCTCGCATTCTGCGCAGCCGCCGGAAGGAACGCTAATATTAAAGGAATTCTATTCAAAAAGAAGTAAACACAATTGCAGTTGTAGTTGGGCAAGTATTTCACCATACCTGGTATTATAAGAAAATCTAGAGTTAAATTTGATTAAAAAGGTAGAAAAAAGGGATTTCACAGCTGTCGCACGTCTTAAAATTGTGTTTACGCATTAGCGATGCCATGAAAGGTGACATCAAAATGGACTTTACAGGACTTTAGACGCTGTGGCTAACTTTGGAAAAGGTGACTTGGAATAGAAGGGATTACCTAGATACGTCTTATTTGAAAGGGAATTCTTTGATGGACAGATGGACAGTCATATTGGTCATAGGAATGGACTTGTCGCGGACATTTGGTAGCAATGCAGCGTTTAGGCGGGGGTTATCTTGGCTACTGATAACGATTTAACGAAAACCAAACTTTGAACCTACTATGAAGACCTTTTTACGGACTTGAGAAAAACCCTATGCAAATTTTAGAAAAAGAAAAAAATGGTGTTACAAAATATGAAGTCAAAAACTTTTTATACAAATAAAAGTTGGTTAATGCTGCCAAGACATTTTAGCAGTTACGTTAACGCTTTTCAATTATCGGATGACTCACAGCTTCTCATGAATGATTCAAATGACTCAAGAAAACTACCAAAGAAATTCGCTTTGTTACTCACGCCTGCTTCCATGACAGTTTTCTTAACAAAAAGTCACAAATGTAATCAACACGTAAATATTGGACAAAAGTGCGGAGGTCGTGACGTCAAAATTTTTCTAATAAAAGTACAAAGGAAACAAAAAATTAGCATATTTTACTCATTTTGTTTTTGCTTTGGTTGGCACAGTTTGGTGGTCCATGGCAAATCATGATGAAAAACGACTTTGAAGTTGTATCCGGCAAAATCGAAGATGTGAATCACCATTGCGAGAACTTCCAGAACATCTGCACTTCCAAATGTGATCCTGTTAAAGCTACAAAGGTGGTATCAGGTTCGGCACCTATAGGAGTATTTCGAGTTTGGTGGGAGTGAGTTTTACTTTTTTATGGCTTTTTCATATAGTTTACATTTCATATTTAGTGGTATTGTCGCTTCTTTTGTTGTTTTTGGATGTTACATTTTAAGTTTGTGCAATTACAAATCACCTATCATGGAAACACAGCGATCAACGGGATTCAAAGTGAGGAGTAGGCTAGTGGACGAGTTAGATTCTGACTACTGGGAGCAGTGTCTCAAAAACTATTGTATTCCTAAAACGCCACCATTCTCGTATTCTGACATGCGAAAACTTCGAAAAATGCCGAAAACATCGCAAAATTGGTCATCTCTAAAATTGCCATCATCGACACCAATACCTCAGACACTGACTGAAAAACGACTCGAACCGCAAGCAGCAAATTCATGGGAGTTGCCTGAGTTTCCGGATATTTCACCAATTCTTCCAGTCAAGTACGATTGCTTTCGCGATTGTTGCTTCGATGATACCCCTAAATACGCATCACGTGCTACGAATCGTCTTCGTGAAAAGTAGCCATCACCCTTTTCTGGATTGCAATCGTTTACTGACACGGCTAAAGTATCGCAACAAAATGTACCATCTCTGAAACCATCGTCTTCACCCTCGCCAAAGTATAGTCCGCTTTCGTTCCAAAAAGAAGACTGGCGAATCGAAGACTAACTGATAAACTATTTTTAACTACTTTGTGGAAACTTGACTAAATATCTGATAAACAAATCATCCAAGTATGCATGTCTCTATCAAGTTTATTATAAACCACATGTCCGTAAAATCCACCATTATACATCAAGAATAGAACGTCAAAACAGAAGTCTGATTTCCGCGGACTAGCAACGTCGGTGGCAAATTGCGTGTCAGTACTTCGAGCCAAGCCAGGTAGAGACAGCTTCCAATGGCATTCTTTCGGGGTACTGGTAATGTTCTGTAATCGACAAAATATTAGATTGATACTTGCAAAGGTCCAATAATAGACTCACACGACAATCAAATCCGCATTTGCTGAATGCTTCTTCAAGTGTTCCGCTGTCCGAAGCGTCCTCCACGTACGATCACGATTTACTGCTAGTTCAGTTTCTGTGATTAGACCATCGGCGTCAGAAACAGAATCAGTTTCATCTGGTGTGCTGGTTGACTGTTTGAACGGGGTAATGAGCTTGTCAAAGTCTTCCAATCTGTAACCAACATCAAAATTATGATTCTGAATTCTAAAAATGTAAGTCCTACGCTGCTTCAGAAGGCTTTTTAGCCCCATCCGGTACCACAGTAACATCAGCGTCAATTCTAAACTTTGTCAACAGTGCCGACAAATTTTGAACTTGCTGTGCCACGTGTTTTTCATGGCTTGTCACCGTGAAGACACGCAAATTGGCGCCTTCTAAGTAACTCTTTCTTTGCGTCAACAAATATGGGATCAAAAGAGATAGGCCACCGTCATCATGAAGCCACCATACGTCGATAGTCGCGCGTTTCACCTTGAATCTATATCTGTTCATAGATACAAGGACGTCAACTTGCTCTGAGGTGTAGTGAGTACTCCTAAAAGGCAACAAATTGAATGTGGGATGCCCTTTTGGTGGCGAAGCTTACAGTTTCTTAACATTACTCTCAAGATCCTCCGAACTTGTTATCTCAGAGTCACTTTCGAACTCTTTTTCTGCAGAAGGTGGTGTATCGTTTCCAGATTTGAAGTTCTTAGTGAATTTGACTACCAATGGCTGCACATTGATAGCATTGAACAAAAAGTTAGTTGGTTTGGGAGGCTTTTCGGTCAGTTTTTCCTTGTTTGTTTTGATAGTGTCAGTAGAGGGGATGGTTTTGAGATTATGTGACTTTAAAAGTTCACTAAAGTCATGGCCGTGTGAGGCATTGTTTCTGAGGATGCAGACGGCTAGATGTCTGTCGAAGGTGTCTCTGGAACGCAAAGTATGATTACAAAAATACATAACAAGCGTCAAACTGCATGTTTTAAAAAAAGAAGGTAAAAACGCACTGAATAGCACCAAAATAGTCATTAACTTCCTCCAACCCATCAATTCCAGAGGCCTTCCAGTTTTCCTTGAACCCTAGCATAACAATATTTGGCTTCAAACGGCCAAGACCAGCGCCTTGTTGAAGGTACTGCACTCCGTCACGGAAAGACAGGTTAGCAATTGGAAGGTAGAATGATTTGACGTGGCGGCGACGGAACCATTTACGGATTTTGGCTTGGAGGTTCTGGGTCATTATGTAGACGGAATCTGATGGAGCATACTGAAACAACGATAGTTTTAACATGAAAAAGTAAGATTGCATAAAACTTACAGGAATAACGTGTCCACAAGCCAAAAGGCTATTCCCCTTCGTGATAGCCGCGGCAAAGTCAACCATAGCCGGTCTCGCCGCCGGATTTCCAGTCAGAACCAAGATCTGAGGGCGGTAATTTTTCACATGCTCGTCGATAGCTTCCAATTTTTGTAAATACGACAATGCATTGCGGTAGCTATGAGCCTGCGTAGACGATCCCCAGTTAACATCAGGCTTACGGTATCGCAAATACAGAAATAGAATTCCAAAGATGGCAAATGTAATCAATGCGTTCAACACAGATGTGATGAACATGACGCAAATGCATAGAATGGCACCAATAAGACTGATCCACATGTTGTAATACTTGAAACTTGGGCGAAATCCTGGTGACTTCGAGAAAGTGGCATCGAAACAGGCGAAATTTGTCAACGCATAAGTGCATAGGTAAAAATTTGAAATGATCGGCGCAATGGCATTTAGGTCACCAATCAAAATAACGGCGCAGGCAATGGCAAAAACCAGTAGATAAGCTCGTCGAGGCTCGCCATTGGGTCCATAGCCACGGCCAAAACTGCCAATGTATGGAAAAAGACGGTCATGGCAGACAGCTTGGAAGATTTTCGGGCCTCCGACAAGACTCAATAAACCTGATGACAACGTTGATGTTACGACGCCGATGAAGATCAGAATCCCCCAAGCTGAGACGAGTTCGACGACTTGGAAGTAATTCATGAGACCATATTTGCAAGAGTCGTCAGAAATACAGTCTGGTTTGGCGTAATACTGCTGAGGGGCACCGAAAATGGCAGCAAAGACTTCAGATGACCAGTCTTTGTTGTCGAAATTGGCTAGAATAGTAGAATTCAGAAGCAATGGGACGTCGAGGCCATTAGCGTCACGGACGACAGTGCAGCCGGTGATCCAGATGAAGGAAATGTAAACGATTGTTGTAAGAGTAATGGCGATTATAGTTCCTTTTGGAATTGCACTCTGAATTATAGCTTTTTAAAAAAGAAGTTTAGTCGGTGACGCTTACCGCCGGATTTTTGAGGTCCCCAGAAATGTTAGCTCCAGCCATGATTCCAGTAGCTGCTGGGAAGTAGATTGAAAAGACGGAAAAGAAGTTGTAGCCGTTACGGTAGTCTGGGTAGAGGTTTTCGAAGAATGTTGGCGCTGAAATTTGACCATTAAGAGGGTAAAAAGTAGTGGATAATGGCATACATTTAAAGCCCGTGACTCCCATAGCCTGTTTTTCACCATTTGGACGGAAAAAGGACCCAACATAGAAGTCAACTATCGATCCGAGAACAACGAAGAGTAGGACGACCTGCATTTTGGCCTCGAATCCAAGCCCTACGAAGATGATCACGACGAGTAGGGCACAAACGACTGAAAAAACATTATCAAAAGCCATAAAAAGTGGATGTAAATGTTTACCAAGGCCAAGAATTCTAACATCATTGACCCCGCCATCAATCAAACTGAAGCCCCATTCGTTTAGCCGACTAATAACAGTTTCAGCTAAACCGACTATGTACATGGCAGCGCCAAAAGCATTAGCTAGAGAGAACAAAATGCCAATAGAGCCGCCGAATTCTGGGCCAAGGGATCTTGAAATCTGGAATTCAAGCGATGAAACATCAATTTTCAACCCAAAAAGTCAACTTGACCCACCAAATAGTAAACTCCACCCCCTTTGACCATCCCATTAGTACAAATAGCACTCATCGAAAGTGTTGTAATCAAAGTCACCAACGATCCAAGCAGCACTATCAAACTCCCGAACAGAATCCCCGCCTGTCCGGCAACCCATGCCATTCTCAAATACAGCATGACCCCGAAGATATTTGCAATACATCGTACTAAAACGCCTTCAATCCAGCCGAACTTAGTTGCGTTTTCATTTTCAGCTTTCGGAATTCCTTTTTCATCGATTGGATGAACTTTATTTCCGCTTTCGACGCTTCGTTCATCCTTCTTTTTGGAGCCTTTCTCCGGCTTCATGTGCAATTGAACAATTTCCGCGTGCGCGTCCTCATACCTGCCGATGGCATGCTCCGTGTCATCGCGAACTCCATCGATTCCACCACGCATTAATTCCACTATGCTGGGTCTGGCCAGATTGGAATTTGTGTAGAAATCAATTTTCGGCGGGCGTTCCATTGTTTTGGACGCATAGTCAGAAGTTCCGGACAATGAGGTGACCGTGCGTTGGGTGTATTTGAAGTCATCAGCTGACTGAAAGTGTTTGGCTTTGAATCATAATCATAATTTATGTTTTTGTAGAAAAGTGCGAAATTACCATTTCCAGACTGACGACGGTACACAAAACTGCCTAAAAACACAATAATTGATGTTTTTGATACGTAAAATCATACACGTCTGGTCATGGATAAACAAATTTTTAATACGGACAAAAACACGATATTGGATAAAGGTTAGTGTTCCGAGAATCAAGTTTTTTTTTGGAAAAGTGAAAAAAACGCGTTTAAAATGGGATGAACGTCGAGAAGATTCTGTTTGACAATGACTGACAAGACAACCCAATAGAAACCCATTTATTATAGTCAGAGTTTAAAAACAAGGTTGAACCCATGTAATTCAAACAATTAAAACCAGTTACCCGCCATAATCTGACAGTTGAGCCGGCCATCCGTCAAAAAGGACACTTTCAAAAAACACCATCATCAACAATTCACGTCATATAAGCGCGACAAAAGGTGTAAATAAGATTGTGCTACCGATCGGGTGGTATGTAATCCAAAGAATGAAACGAAATCGACAACGCCGTCCGTCCTTTTTTTCGACCACCTAAACCATAATAGACCGGATATACAGGTGGACGAAAGAGCCATTTTTTGACGCGTGAGCAAAGTCAGGGAGTCGCGCACCCGAAAAGGGAGATTTGCGTTGCCTTTGTGATTCGTGCGATCACTTCAAATCGGAAATCGTCAAAAAGTTGATGTAAATTTCGGTTTTTCGCGCAATGATGGATTTACGTTGCAGTCAACAGGCGGCTTTTTGGAGGATGTAAGTAACTTCACGCAATTTTTATTCGCATTATCACTGATGTGTGAAAACAAGGACAAGGAACATAGACACATTAAATTAAAAACATGCAAATGTTATACAAGTACTATAAAAACGGTACATAATCACTTTTTAGTATTATGAATTATGTATGGCTGGATGTTCGAAACTCTATGAATAGACAGTTTGGGTGTTTTATGGTGTCGCCAATTTGAACCATTGAAACTGAAAACCATTTTTAAAAACTTAATTTGAATTTACTTTTCATAATGTGGGTGTGCACTTAACTGGCTTATGTCTCAAAATCAAAAGTTTATGCTTTCACGGAACCGTGTTTGCGTTTCAATTTGCAACTCTTTCGGAACCATTTGAAGTCTTTGTGAACGGCGATGGAGAGGTCGTTGATGCTTTCGGTCTCGATGACCTTTTTCAACGGTGTTGCTTGCAAATAAAGACCGACCGGCAGTGCTTGAGCCCTCGAGACAGGTGACATTATGACAATTTCGAACTGAAAGTATACATTTTACACTTTTGATATTTTGTTTGAAAAGCATAATGCAACAACGTAAAAAGTGAAATGTAGTGGTTTTGGCTGAAACTCTTACTATTAACTTGGCGACTTTAGGGTGCTAAAGTCGCCAAGTTAATTTTTTTTTTTGTATCAAAAGCAAAAAAGTGCGGCAGTTGCAGGTATTGCGTTCTAATACTCGAAATACAGAACACGATTTGCTCGTTTTTTTAGTGCCAAATGCAAAACTTTAGAGTAAAATTACCGCTTTTTAACTTGTGAGAACAAATGAAAAAAAATACGGGCTTCCACTGCAGAGCGAACCAGGGAAGCATCAAACGTTGTGCTCCGCAGAGCGAACAACAACCCATTGCGCTATGCTTGCCCAGTAGGCGACACACTATCTCAGCACTATGCCCTATTGGTTTTATACTGCAAAAAAAGCACATTAAAATCTTTGCTCGATTTCGGCGTAATGTTGTAATTTCTGAGCAATTTCCTAGTTATCATACCAAGTTTCAAAAGCCGTCGCAGAGAGCATGCCCATTACTATCACAATGCAACAACGTAAAAATGAAATGTAGTGTTTTTGACTGAAACTCTTATCAGTGATAAAAGAAATAAGACGATCGGCAAATAACACCCGTCCTTTTTTGCTTTTTCTATTACAAAAAATGTAGAAAACAAGCTAATGCTACGACGAGCTCGTTGTGATATTGCAGAGAGTCGATATATCATAACAACCTCAAAATTTGTTTAGTTTGTTCTTTGCCTTCGTACGACAATGGTGAGTTATTTTTTTTAACGGTTTAATATAATGACCTCGCATTAAATAACTTTAGACAAATGAACTTCAAGATTCCGACACTCTATCAGTTTCTGCCGCCTTTTTGGATACATTTATTCCAGGACAATCTATTTCTTCTCCAAAACGACTATTACCAGGACACCAAGATGTTTATTGGTGGATGATGTGCTTTCCAAATGGAACGGATAATGACACGGAAGGTCACGTAAGTGTTCGCGTATATACAAAAGGCTTCGTAAAAAGCGCAACAGTGACAATTTTGGGATCAGACACGAAAAGTAAGTTTCTATGCCAATGTAGTGAAAACAGTTATCAAAATTCTCGTTTAAAGGCACAGAAACAAAGTTTACTATCGTATCAACATTCGATAAAATTGCAAGTCATCCTGCACTCAAATCCGACGACATCATAAAAAACGGTGTCTTTGTCGTCAAATGTGAAGTTGTCGTTGATATTCCAAACGATTATGGTATTAAGGTAAGTGTCGCGTTTTATTAACAATAATGACTTGTTTCCAGGTGGATACAATCGAAGACAGCTGTATTATCAAATTTGATCGAAAACTGATTGAAACATGCTTTCCTGGAGAGTCCATTGTTATACCAGAACGAATAGTAGATGGCTTGATGTGGTGGATTGAATACTTTCCATGTGGTGTATCACCGAGTTTCCAAAATTATGTCAGCGTTTTTGTCCACACTCATGGAGAACCCCTTCAATTAGGTATTTCTTGTGCCATGCGAGTTGACAACGTCTACGTTCAAAGCAAGTATTTCTTTTACATTACCCGTATAAACTTATTGTTTGTAGAAACTTCACCACATGATTATGCCGAACTTGGTCCGTGGTGTTCCTATCGGTGTTTCTCACATGATCAATGTGAAATGGCTGACAACGAAGATGGAATCATCGACATTATGTGTAGTATTATTCTTCCGAAAAGGGACAACTTTTAAATGTGAATTCTAGACAGTAAATACTGCAATATTTTACACAATTTTAACTCTAAAATAAAAACATTAATGTTAATCAATCGTCGGGTCATAAAAAAAGCAAAACACAACATTCAGTTTTCACTTGGACGTTAGCCCGAAAGCTTATCTTGAGAATTATCAATGACTTTACTGCGTGTACCATAGTTCTTCCGTTCTTCGTTTGGTTTTTCCATTACAAAATGCGTCGATCAAGAGCTCATCAATAAAACAGTTAGTTAACTCAAAAGTAATTTCTACATAGTGGTTAGCGGTCGACGTGTCGAGCTGTAACCTTTTGTTTGACTTAACAATCAGTAGTAAAACGATGGTAAATCATTTATATTATATGGTTTTTTTTTATTTTTAAGTTTCAAGTTATTATTTTTACTTTTAGACAAGCGAATTTGAAGATTCGGACACTCTGTTAGTTCCTGCCGACTTTTTGGATTTGATTGATTCCAGGCAGTTGATAAAAACATCAAAACGATTAATACCAGGATGCAATAATCTTTATTGGTGGATTCAATGTTACCTAAATGGAGACATTGACGCCAACAAAGGACACGTAGGTGTCTTTGTAAATACCTCCATTGGAGGTTTTGAAAAATCTATGACAGTGACTATTTTGCGATCGGACATCAAATGTAGGTTTTTCGTTGACCAAATAATTTTATTATTACAGCAGTCGTTTGAAGGTACTGATACGGATTTCTACGAGGAGGCAGCAACAGATGGTTGGGGAAAACTTGCCAGTCATGCCACGATCAAGTCCGGCGACATCATAAAAAACGGTATTTTTGTCGTCAAATGTGAAGTCATCTTTAAGATGCAAAAAGACAGGATACTTCGGAAGGTGGGCATTGGTTTACTTTTCACATTTATTTGTAGAAACTGCATTTAGGTGGAGTCATTTGAAGACAGCAAAGTAGTTAAATTTGATCGAAAGCTGATTGAAACATACAAGTTTGGGCAGAAAATCGTTGAAGACAAACAAACCATAGACGGCATTACGTGGTGGATTGAGTATTATCCGTGTTTCATTACTGAAGACATCGGTGTCTATTTCCATATTGATATTGAAGGACCGATAAGAATGAATTTTTCTTGTGCCATGTCAATTAATAGTGTTTTTATTCAAAGCAAGTACTTTTATTTTAACTATATGTATCAAAAGTTAAAAATTATAGAGTCGACTTATTATTATTATGACACTTCTGGTTCGGGGGGTTTTGCTCAATGTTTTTCTCACAAGCAGTGTCTACTGGCAGATACCAAAAATGGAATCATTAACCTCGTATTTAACCTCAGTTTCGAGAGAACGACCACGCCGACGCCACTTCCCGTGGAAATCAAACCGACTGTAAGTTTTAGTAAACTTTAACAAAAGACAATAGAAGTAAAACTTTTAAGAAACTGTCTATCAAAGATTCGATCACTGTCACAATGGTCGAATATCAACTTGACCACAATGACATCGGCGAGTTTGACAGTTCTCCGAAAACCTTTGTCAAAGGATCGGATAAACACGAATGGCGTCTCCAATGGTTCCCCGCTGGTGATTGTACGCGTGCCAAAGACCACATTAGTTTGTTTGTGGAGGCCTCGACCACTGAGAAAAAAACGGTCACTTTGAGCGGTGTGATTAAAATTGTTGGAACAACGTTTGAAAGTCAGTTTTACATTTTTTTTATCACAATCCTAATTGTTGAATTTTAGAAACGTTCAATATGATCGTCGAGAACGAAAGCAGTAGCGCATTCCAGAAGCTTATTTCACATGAAGAGCTGCGACGTATCGGTGGCATCACTAATGGAACTGTTACGATTGTTTGCGAAGGCACCTTCCACACTTTTAATGATTTGAAGTTGAACTGATGTGCCAAAACCGTCATGTTCACAATTCATACCACAATTCATACGTGAAAATCTAGAAATTTTTTTGCCTTATTTGTAAAACAGCACATTAATCTAACTTTGTCATTTGGACGCAACATTGTATCGAATTCATTGTCAAAATGTTGTTATCTTTCAAACTTTTGTTAGATTAATAAATAAGTGCTGCATCATACTAGCAAACCCTGCGTTAAGTCAATCGTTGTCGCACTATTTGAAACGCTATTTGAAAAAATCAATGAAACCATTGCGTGTAGAAGGTGCTTCTTCCGTTTTTCCATTACAAAATGCATTGACCACGTGCACACCATTGAGGCAGCCAAAGGTTGACCCAATGCTCACAATTTTTCTAAGAAAGCCAACGTGATTATATATGTAATCTCATATTAAAAGCCAAGCTTATGGTAAGTTATCTTTGTTGATTCCGTTTTTTTTTATAATCAAAAGTAAACATCGTAGTAAAGGGTAATGTTTAGACTGAACAACTCAAAGACGTGGTCACTCTATCAGTTCCCGCCGACTTCTTGGATTCCCTCATTCCAGAGCAGTTTATAAAAACACCAAAACGCTTGTTACCAGGAAGCAAAAACCTATATTGGTGGATGCGATGCTACCCGAATGGATATCCTGATGATTTCAAGGGACACGTGAGTGTATTTGTTTACACTAACATTGGAGGTTTTGAAAAAAGTACCACAGTTACAATTGTCCGATCCGGTATAAAATGTAAGTTTACTAACGACATAATGAAATTTTATTGAGATATATATTTGAAGGCACTGATACAAAGTTCTACAGTGAACCAGCTAAAGATGGATGGGAATCAATTGCGAGTCATGGTGCGATCAAATCTGGCGACATAATTAAAAATGGAGTTTTTGTCATAAAATGTGAAGTCGTCTTCAAAATTCCAAATGACTTAAAAGAAGTACCTAAGGTATGGGTTTTTAAAAGTTTGTTAATAATATATAAAATTGGTTCAGATCGAAGCGTTTGAAGACAGTTGCATCGTCAAATTTGATCGTAAAACAATTGAAACACACAGCTCTGGGCAGAAAATCGTTGAAAAGAAACGAAAAGTGGACGGCATAACTTGGTGGATTGAATACTTTCCGTGTGGTAGAACGGAAAATGAGAAAAACTATGTCAGCGTTTACTTCCATATTGATGGAGGCCCAGTAACGGCGGAACGGTCTTGTGGCATGTCAATTGGTGGTACTCTTGTTCAAAGCAAGTTTATTTTGACATTCTCTAACATTAATGAAAATTAATTATGTTTTTAGAGTTAAGTTCTCGCGATTACGGTCAAACTGATGCCTGGGGTTTTGCTCAATCTTTTTCACACAAGCAATGCCAGCTTGCTGATAATGAAAATGGAATCATCGACCTCGTATGTAATGTTAGATTTGTTAAACCAGACGAGATAGAGCCAATGCCTACAGACCACAATTCATCGGTAAGTATTGTTTATATTCGTTAGCAGAAAGACAAAACACAAACTTTATTGCAGAAACTCTCCATCAACGACTCAATCATGTGCACAATTCAGGAATGCCAACTTGACTATACCGATGTTGGTGAGTTCGATGCCACCTCGAAACAAGCAGTTGGAGCAATGCATCAATGGCGTCTCCAATGTTTCCCCGCTGGTGACTGTACCATTGCCAAGAGGCACATAAGTGTATTTATTCAAGCTTCTACAACTGAAACGAAAACGGTTACTCTGAGCGGTATGATCAGGATTGTCGGGACATCCTTTCAAAGTAAGGCCTTCTTATTATATTAAAACTGACGACGCTCAATTTTAGAACCGTTTAAAATGATCGTAGAAAACGACAGTAGTTGCGCATTCCAGAAACTCATCTCACACGAAGAACTCCGACGTATCGGTGGCATTGTCGACGACAAAGTAAAGATTGTGTGCGAAGGCACTTTTCATACTTTTAATGATGTGCAATTAGATTAATAAGTGCAAATCGTCAACTTAGAACCTCAAATCGTGTTGCTAATTTAATTTTGCAAACTGTGATCAAAACTTAAGACATCGTACTGTTTTATTTTTGCTTGATAAAACATAAAATACCATTGGAAAATACCGAGGTGTGTAACAAAGCGTGGACTAAGCATAAGGAAACTAGACAGTAGGTGGAGTCAGGGCTATTACACACGTTGTTTAGCGCTCGATAGCACTTTTGTAATATCATCATACATACAACAATATCGTATGAGCATGATAGTTTTGTACTTTTGACCTTTCGATGTTTGAATTAAATTTTTTTAACTTAGTTGTAAAGGTCAAAATTGTTTCAAGTTTTCTTAATAAGCATTTCGCATGCAAAAACTATGTTTGAAATTGCGGTCACAGGTGATGACAACGTCACAGTTTCATGCTGAACCTATTTCCACATTTTTTGTTTAGAAAAGAACTGACTTATGTAAATAATGAAATGGTGTCGAAATTATCAATCAGAGTTAAAAGTTTAAAGTAAACTTAGAGTATAAAAAACGTCAAAAAAATCGTTTCCAGTCTTTCACTGCGAACCTCACTGCAACCAAAGAAATATCGCGCTAAAGACGACGAATTACAAATGTCGGACGTTGGACGCCAGTGAGCGCTTTTTTTTGTTCAGTCAACACAACACTGGCGTTTTCCCCTTTTTTCTATAACAAACGCGCGCCGAGTTCCCCGCGTTTCCCCGCTTTTCTATGTAGTGAAGCCCGGAATGATAACAGCTGACCCCAATCAAGGGAAAAGCTTCCCCAAATTCGAAACATTTCCTCTAAAAATGGTATAAGCACCCTTTTTTTTATCGGTCCTCTCCTAGCCAGGTATTGATCGTTCGATACACAGTCACTCCCCTCGTGAAAACAACCGCCTCGTTGAGCACTGGCGAAACGACGCAACCTATTACAAAACATTGAACGTTGTATTACAATCGAGCGCGAACTTGTCTATAAATGATCCAGTAACTTTTAGGCATCGAGTGACCACTGCTTGTTGGTAAATTGCGAACTGTTCAGCAGCTGCTATCTGCAAAACTGACCAACTGGAATATATAAAAATGGTAAGCCGTTTCCTTTGCTTAAGGAGTAAGAGATGCCAGTTGACAACTGTTTTTGTTTCACACGGTCGTTAACTAGCACCGCGAACCCCTGGACAAGACTGTTGGATTTGTAACTTATCAAATTCTAAAACTGTCAAAATCGCAAACATGTTTTGATTCCTCAACGTCGCACACAAAACAGGACGCGTGTTCCTACTTTGAGGGAAAGCGCGCGCCGATGGCTGTGCTTTTTGGGTAGCGTTTTGCCTCATTTCAAGAGAAAATGTTTCTGCGACTTTTTTCAAACACACAATCTTTAATATATATATATATATAAAAGTACATTTCAGTCCGACGAATTCGAAGACACTGTGACTGTCAAGTTCCCCCTTAAACTGCTGAAAGTATGTCAGCCCGGGCAACAGATTATCGAGAAGAAGCGTGTAGTCAATGGAATTACTTGGTGGATTCAATATTACCCCTGTGGTCAGACTGAGAATGAAAAGGAGAATATCAGCGTGTTTTTCCATATAACCGGAGGGCCGGCCATTATGACACGTTACTGTGGTATCCACATCGATGGTATTTTGATTCAGAGTGAGTTTTTTACTGATTCAAGCGTCGAAAAAGTTAATTTAGTATATTCTACCTTTCAGAAGTCAGCACCAAAGACTACGAAGAATCCGGCAGCTGGGGCATCGGCAAGTGGCTGACGCATGACCAGTGCAAAGAAGCTGATCAAAAGGATGGTTACGTTGAATTCGTTTTCAATGTTAAATTTACAAGGCCAAAGATACTTCCAAAGAAAGTTTCGGGTTCTGAAGTGAGTTGTTTTTACAAAATGGTGGTGTTTTATATATATAATTTTCAGCATTCGTCCGTCAAAGATTCTCTTAAATTCGAAATCCTGGAATATCAGCTTGGTAACAATGCCGTCAGTGAATTCGACAGTACTGCGAAACAGGCCGTCAAAGGTTCTGACAAGCACTCATGGCGACTTTTTTACTTTCCGGCCGGCGATTCTACCCGATCCAAAGACCACATCAGCCTTTTCGTCGAAGCCTCTACTACTGAAAAGAAGACAGTCATTCTGCATGGCGCAATCAAGATTGGCGATATCACTAAGCATGGCAGAGTCTTTGAAAGTGGGTTTTCACAGTTTAATGTTTGGTAATAATTTCATTGTTTCATTTCAGAGCATTTCAAAATGATCGTTGAAGCCGACAGTGAAATCGGATTCCCGAAGCTTATTTCGCACAAAGAACTTCGTCAAATTGGTGGTGTTGTGGATGAGAAGGTTTCGATTACTGTTGAAGGCACTTTTACCACCTACGACAACCTTGAACTGGAATGAGCAACAACGTGAAGTGGATTTGAGCTACTTCACGTTGTTGATCAACTTCATCAGTCATCAGGTGGCAGATTGAAGACGATGGCATGTGAACACGCACTTGTTCAAGTTATATTTTTGTTTAAATTGCTTTCTATTATATTTTTTTAAATTGTTGTTTTCTAATTTTTCTTTCTGTACATTAAAGTTTTACCTTCCCAATAGGTTCAATTTACAGTTTTATGCTTTAAAAGGAAAGTACTCAATCTAATAAACTATTTGAGCATTCAAAATTGACAAGTAAAAAAACAGATCGGTTTTCAAACGAAACATCACGTGCTATGCTAGTTTAAATCAGTTAATCATTTAGTTTGGTCGACTTTGCGGTTTGTAACGTTCGGATGAGTTCTTGCTGTCCTCTAGAGTAACCCAGAAAGAACTATTCATTGTATTCCATTAACTTTTACATTGAAAATCATGAATTCGAACTACACTGACTCTTATAGTGCCAAATAGGATGTTTTTTAACATCACGATATTGATACAAGTTGAATTCAGCCGAGCCTTCGTTCAGGGGTAACTTATTGACAACGGGTGATTTACCGGAAAAGTGGAAGCTTAAAAAACCCATGTTAACACAATCGACGCCTGTGGCAATTGTCTAGACTGTGCCAGCATTAAAACGCTGCAAAATGAGGAATTCAGGTAAAATCGAGCATTTTAGCGAGCTGAATTTCGAGTACCAGAACCCAAAACGTGCAACTGTCGCACCTTTTTGCTTCTGGTACATGAAATTCAGCAACCTAAAATCGCAAATTTGACAGTTTTAACGGCAAACTTAACAGATTCGTGACCCCCAGACCGTACTGAGGATGATGCGACTGCAAAAGTTAAAAAAACTGGAATTCAGTGGAATTCAGCGAAATTTTGCCAGTTTTCGGCGGATTTCAGTCGTCCTCGGTGCATTTTCACGCTAAAAACGCTAAATTTGAGTCAGCAACACCGCTAACTTCTATTCTTACAGAACTGAGTGCAAACCTATACAAAAATATTGAAATTTATCAAAAAATACCCAATTTTGGGGGAATTTCGCCGTTTCTGGGCAAAATTTTTTATTTCCACGACTCATATTAACACAATCGACGCCTCTGGCGATTGCCTAGACTGTGACAGCATTAAAACGCTGCAAAATGAGGTATTTTAGGCAAAATCGAACAATTTAGGTTGCTGAATTTTGAGTACCAGAACCCAAAACGTGCAACTGTCGCACCTTTTTGCTTCTGGTACTGAAAATTCAGCTGCACAAAATCGCCAATTTTACAGTTTTAACGGCAAACTTAACAGATTCGTGACCCACAGACCGTACTGAGGATGATGCGACTGCAAAACTTAAAAAAACTTCGGAATTCAGTGGAATTCAGCGAAATTTTGCCAGTTTTCGGTGAATTTCAGTCGTCCTTGGTGCATTTTCACGCTAAAAACGCTGAATCTAATGTAAACTTTAGTTTACTGTGACGTTCTAATAAAAAACTTCTCCTTAATCTGAATAAAAAATTTTTGTTTTTGCAACTAATTTTTGTTAAAATGTATACAATTTAAAAATTGTTTATCACATTGTAACAATAAAAGTATCCGTGATCTATAATCTTGAAATAAAACAACATAAACGCGGCAACTTATCCATAAACAGTAGTTTTATCGTCGTTTTCTCATGCAAATACAGCCTTTTCTAATATTTTATTACTTAGTGTTCACTTCTGTGATCACTTCTTGATCAATTCTTGCCGTATAAATACAGCATGTCTTCCAACAACTTCAGACACAAGCCATCATGTACAAGTTTCTCTTGCCTCTGACCGTCGCCGTTGCCGGGATCTTCATTGTCCATGCCCGCCAAGCCCAAGTGTTCAACGTTTTGGGTTCAGACGCCAATGGTAACGGCAATGGGTTCAGTCAGCGAAGCGGTCTTATTAACCTGAAGGAGAAAAACGTGAGTTTAGAAATTGAATTTGAGTGTTGTAATAACAGCGATTTTCAGGTCCACACAATCGAGCTTGTCCCATCGCAAGGATTCGAAATCATCCTCCAGGACAATGCCAAGAAGACTGAACTGCTCCATATCAAGTCCCAAAAGGACCATACACTCGTCGGAGTCAAGAACCTGAAGAAATATGCCTATGTGATCAAGCCCAAGAAGCCGCTTACCATCAAGTTGGTGTCGAATGCTGAAAGTTTCAAGGTCTACTTGAACCGCAACTACGCCGGAACCCACGGTTATGATGCTGAGAAGAAGATTAAGTTGAACTTGTACAAAGTTCTCATCGTTGGCGCTTTCAACAATGTCACCTTTGACGGTGGTAATAAGTACATCTCGAGCTACCAGGAGATCGACTATTAATTTATGTGTTTTGGAGTTTTTTGAGAGTTTTGAGGAATAAATGAATGCATAGATTTGACCTGTAGCACTAGGCAAGATTGGGTTTCTTATCAGTTATTTTGGTTGAAAGTGAAATGGCAAGATGGAGCCATAATCATTCCAGTCGATCGACTTTGTTACCTTTCTGTTTTTAACGACGATAAACAAACTTCACTCTGTTGCCAGTTTTAAATCGACCGACAAACATTCAACATAACTTTGTTGCAGTTTCCCGTTTCCTGGGGTCATCAAAAGAGCAGATACGCATCGCTCAGCACTTTTTCCATCCTATCAGTGTTTCGAGAAGCCCAAGGCCAACAGGCACACTCCCAAAGCACACCACGTGTTGGCCGCATTGCATGCATAACGTAATCGGTCCACAACACACTCATCAAGGGGTCTTTTTGCTTGCAGAAGGGGCCTTTTTTCTGACTGACGATAACAACAACCCTGTTCGTGCCAGAGGCCGAGGGTCAATGCAACACACGTTTCCCTTCCCAAAATTATAGCATTGAAACAATTTTCAATAGAGAACAACTGCACGCATGCAGGCACCGCTCACTACGCACTCAAAGAAAGTTTAGTTTTAGTTTTAGGGCCCGAAAGTGAAAGTGGTGGCTTCTGCACCCGAAGAGAACAAGCACGCCATGTGGTCGTTATCGGATGGGGGCAATCTCTAACTTGCTAAGAAGTTTTTTTTTGCTTGTAGCTGGCCATGTGATGAAGGAACTGGATGTTGTGGCATTCGGGGGGAACTGCACGTAACCGGGAATGTGTTGGAGTTTGTGTTTTGAGCCGAGAAGTTTTAGCTTGCTTGCTTAAAATAACTTAAAAATGGAAAGTTGAAAAAGCTTTACGAAGCGTGTGAGCAATAAGATGAAGAAAATCCCCTCCCTGGTAGATGGAAAAAACGAAAATTGGGAAGCCTATGTAAATATTATGCCGTCCTAAACAAACAAAAACGTACAAAGTATGAGCAAAAAGTTCAACAACTTCAGCCGACACATTGGAAACGTGTTGATAACGATTGATAAAGTTGTTTTTCACTCTTTAAGGACAGCCGAACTGTATATATATTTTTACCCAATGTTCTTGTTTTTACTCAATACCGCCAAATTAGTCGCTTTTCCGTATGTTGTTATTGATTTACACTTAATATGTCGCAAGAGAAGGTTAATCGACATCAACATTCTTAATTGATCACTTCCATGCCTTCTATTTTCGACATTCCCTTTCCCGTAGAACCAAAGTTACACAAACACCCAATTGCAAAGCACAATTTCCCCCCAGAGAACAGTGTAATACCGCGTGGCTCGTCCGATGCTTCTTTGTGCGCCGCCGCGGGTCCCGCCGTCAGAGTTCGTGCACATGGGCACCACGTTGCTCGCCGCCGGCTTCGGCTCCGCCTCGTTTGATCGTCGAGCTCGCAGGGCCTGCGGCGGCCCCTACGTTATCGGCGGGGATGGACGACACTACACAAGTTTCTCTGCGGGTTAGGGAAAAAAATTTGAATGTGTTATCGTGCAGGGAAAACAACACGGGGCGGGGCCTAGCGAGCGTGCCGATCACGCGGCCCAGGGCTGGGCAGGGCGTATAAAACTGCGGCACCGAGGCCTTCAGAACTACGCTCAGAGCCACTCTCCTCTGAACTACGGCAACTAGCTTTCCTTTCCTTGGGACCCATTCCTGAATCTTCAACAAAGAACAACTTCCAAACATGGCTGAGAACGTTCCATCCACCCAGAAGGCCGCCATCTTCGACACCGTCGGTGGCCCCATCGAAGTCCGCGACATCCCGGTCCCTGAACCCAGCGCTGAGGAGATCTTGGTCAAGATCCTCTACTCTGGCGTGTGCCACACCGATCTCCACGTCTGGCTCGGTGACTTCCCTGTCGAGACCAAAGGCCCCCTGGTCGGTGGCCACGAAGGCGCTGGCATCGTCGTCAAGGTCGGCAAGAACGTGACCAACTTCAAGGTTGGAGACCGTGCCGGTATCAAGGTAAGTATCTGAATCCATCTCAAACTGCCATAAGCTAATCGTATCCATTTCAGTGGGTCAACCGCACCTGCCTCTCCTGCGAGTACTGCAAGCGCGGCTACGAGCCCAACTGCGAGACCGCCATCAACTCCGGCCTCGGCATCAACGGCACCTTCCAGCAGTACGCCTTGACCAAGGGCTCTGAAGCCGCCAAAATCCCCGATAACGTCGATCTCATCAAGGCTGCCCCCATCCTCTGTGCTGGTGTGACCGTCTACCGTGCCCTCAAGGAGTCCAATGTCCAGCCCGGCCAAATCGTCGCCATCACTGGTGCTGGTGGTGGACTCGGCTCCCTCGCCATCCAATACGCCAAGGCCATGGGCTTCCGCATCCTCGCCATCGATATCGGAGACGCCAAGGAAGCTCACTGCAAGAGCCTCGGTGCCGAGTTCTACGTCGATGTGTCCAAGACCACCGACATCGTCCAGACCATCACCAAGGTGACCGACGGCGGCCCCCACGGTGTCGTCAACATCGCCACTGCCGAGAAGCCCATCGAACTCGCGACCCAGTACGTCCGCACCCGCGGCACCGTCGTCCTCGTCTCCCTGCCGAAGGATGCCCAGCTCAAGGCTGACGTCTTCTGGACCGTCTTCCGCGCCGTCACCATCAAGGGCAGCTACGTCGGCAACCGCCAGGACACCGATGAAGCCCTCGACTTCCTCGCTCGTGGCCTCGTTGACGTCCCAATTGAGGTGCTCCCTCTGTCTGCCCTGCCCAACATCTACGACCGCATGCTCAAGGGCCAGATCACCGGCCGTACCGTCCTCGATGTCTGGAAATAAGCTGTCCCCGTTTCAACACCCTCATGGAGCCCCTTGGAAAAGCCTTCAATACGCGTAAAGCAACAAAAAAATCTGTATATAGGAAAGGACTAATTAGTGAAAAACCCTCTTTTCTTAGATTGTATTTAAATGCCACACACACCGCCTTTGTTTTGAACAAGTTGAAAATCATATATCCATCGAAAAAACTTAATAAAAACTGAAATCTGGAAACTTCTAAAGTCGATTGCAAACAAACAGACACAGATCGCTCACTGGCGATAAGAGTTCATTCAACTCGCATTCAAAGATCGATGACTGGGTAGCACGGAGATTGATAAAGAATCATCGCGAACGGTCGGTCGACTTCTCCGAAGATAGATTACACCCGTTGGTTTTGATGTCGTTTATAACCCTCGTCACACGCGCCATGTGCTTTCTTTGTTTTTGACGACGACGACCTATAAAGACGCCAAAAAATACGTCGCCGATTACGATCCGGCGCAATTATGACCCCGGCGGCATTGTGCCGAATACTGCCGCCGACACAGCCAGCAGACGGCACACAGACACCGCATACTGTGTGCCGTCTACAGTCGATGGCACAATGTCTGTAGCCTCGCGCATCTGCGCAACTTCAAAGCTTCGCACCATAAGCCGCTCAATGCAAGCCAAAAGGCAACCTGATCCCATTGGTCTGGGCCTCGGTACCACCGGTGCCTTTGACGATCAAACATCAAGATTCGGCAGGAAATAATCCTTTTTTCTCTTTGCATTCTGTCTTTTTACACGTAGCAACGAGAGCCCCTGTCCCGCTCCATCAATCACACGACATAAAAAAGAGGGGTTGACGCTGACGGGAAGCACAAGTGACCCGCGTTGCGACCGCGTGACTGCCTTGTAGCTCGCATTTTTTTGTTATTTTACGACTGTGAAGTCGGAAGCGGTTATAACACAGTGTGAGAAGGGACTGAAGAGAGCAAAGGGCAGGGGTCGGTTTATTTGGAGAGGGAAAATGGCACGTTTTGGAAGTTTTGTGCAAATGGGTGCATGCATGTTGAATGTTTTTTGACAATAATCGTTGATGCAATGCAATGTTGCATAAGTATGCATGTCAACATCGTGGAAGCACTTACTGCGCTCTCAAAAACAGCTGTTAATTACTAGTTAAAAGAATGTGATCTTGAAAATGTCTTTAATATTGGAAAAGTTTGTTTGAAAAATTGACATGTTCACGAGTGAGTTAAACTTTTGTTGAATTTTAAAAGTTTAAACTGAAAAGAAATACTTTTTTTCTGTCGTTATACAGGGCATATTTTGTTAAGTATCTAAGAGGCAGTGTGTGACAGGATTTAGGACCAAGGTGGAGAGGCCGACCATCGATTTTTACACTTTGAAATGTTTTGACGGCAAAATGTAGGGACATATGAGAAAGGTCTGAAACCACGGTAGTTCGGTCTGAAACCTCCGGATTCTGGAGATATGGCTTCTGAAAGTTTGAACTTCAAAAAATTCTAGCAGGCTTCATTGATGAGTTAAAATTCTGATATTTTGGTTCTAGGGTCAACTTTTGATGGTGAACACAATGACGTACTCAGAATTTTTACCAAACTTCCGAAATTATCGATTTTTGAAAAATTTTTTTTTAAATCGTCCATAACTTCGTTCCCTCTGATTTCATTTTGCTTAGACCATGTTCATGTTGAAGCCCCTCGTTTTTACTATCTGATAAGATCTTAACATCCCAAATCGACGCTGACCCCGATTGCTTTCCATGGCACTTTTTGACGCGACATCACGATTTCCCCCTTGTACGCGCGCGCGCCCGCTGCCCGGTCGCTGGGTCCTTTTTTTGCACACCGCCGACCGGCCGCGCGCGCAGGCAAGTTGCACCGGCGCATTGTCAACTGATTGCGTGCAAATTAATAAAAGGTAATCGGGTCCAGCGCCGATTTGTAATATTAAAATTTAATCCGATGTAAAAAACGATGGCCGTTAATATGAACATGGTTTAAGCAAAATGATTTAAAGGGGAACGAAGTTATGGTCAATTTAAAAAAAAATTTTTCAAAAATCGATAATTTCGGAAGTTTGGTAAAAATTCTGAGTACGTCATTGTGTTCACCATCAAAAGTTGACCCTAGAACCAAAATACCAGAATTTTAACTCATCAATGAAGCCTGCTAGAATTTTTTGAAGTTCAAACTTTCAGAAGCCGTATCTCCAGAATCCGGAGGTTTCAGACCGAACTACCGCGGTTCCAGACCTTTCTTATATGTCCCTACATTTTGGCGTCAAAACATTTCAAAGTGTAAAAATCGATGGTCGGCCGACCAAAATCGGCTGCCAGACAGCCTCCTAAACAGTCTTCGAATTCCGTTTGCCTGCTGCAAAACTTTTGTTTAAAGTTAAAAGCGCTGTTCGAAATAATAAGAAAATTATTTTTTTAACATTGCCAGTTTTATACAAAACACTCATTTTTGTTATTTCAATACCGATAAAAAGTTGTGGATGTAATGTGATGATTGATTTTATGCTAAACTTTTTCTATGTTTTGAAAATTTTGATAGTTCTAACTGATGACGAATAAGTTTTTCACTTTTTTCTACACCAACCCCCATATCAACAAACCCAAATCACACCAACCCCCGATCAAAACACACGCCCTTTTCCTTTCCAAAAACAATTGCCCGGCCAAGCCCAGCGATCACGCGCCGCAACAGCCGTAAAAATCCAAATACCAACCCCCTAAAAAAGTGAAAACCAATCAACACATGTGTGTTTTGTAGCTTGGGGTCCAATGAGACCGAATAATATTGCACCGAAGCCGAGATTCTACCGATACACCGATGCTGATCACATGACAAGCTCATTGAGACTCTCCACCCTTTTTTTGTTTTTCGACCGATGGACCCCGCGACGGGTAAAGAAACCCATCGAGCAGTGATACCATCGTGATGATTAGCACGCTTGTCGCTCATCATCGGGCGATAGAATCAACTTCTAGTTGCCGTCGGTACTGCCGGCCCTTTTCTAACGGAGACAAGCGTGTTTGTATATAAAGGGTGGGGCACACGGGTAGAGAGGTACTTGCTAACTTGCTAAGTGACTGTGATACCTTGTTATTGGGAGAAGAAGTGAGCTAAGATGACTGGTAGTTTGGAGATTCCGAAAACCCAGAAAGCTGTGGTTTACCACCAAGTCGGCGGTCCGCTTGTCGTCGAAGAAGTGCCAGTTCCGGAGCCGGATTTCGATGATTTGTTGGTGAAAGTGTTGTATTCCGGCGTATGCCACAGTGATGTCCATATTTGGCAGAACGAATTGCCATTGGCGACGCCAGTGCCGCAGATTGGTGGCCATGAAGGGGCCGGTATCGTGGTCAAGGTTGGCAAGCATGTGAAAGGGTTTGCTGTTGGTGATAAGGCTGGCATTAAGGTTTGAGGTTTCTTTGAAGGTTTTTGTAACAAAAAGTGGCTTCAGTGGATCAATGGCAGCTGTCTCATCTGCGAACACTGCAAATCTGGCACTGACAATCTCTGCGTGGCACCATTGAACAGTGGCTTCTCCCGTAATGGCACATTCCAACAATATGCTCTTGTTAAGGCTACTGAAGCAGCTAGGATCCCAGATGGAGTTGATCTTGCCCAAGCTGCGCCGATTCTTTGCGCTGTAAGCCCACCCTCTCTTCTAGAATGCCTTTTTTTACCAAATTTTTTCAGGGTATCACCGCCTATCACGGCCTCATCGAAGCCAACCTCAAACCCGGCCAGACCGTCGCCATCACCGGAGCCGGTGGCGGACTCGGATCCTTCGCAGTTCAATACGCCAAAGCCATGGGCTTCCGAATCCTTGCCATCGACGCCACCGCCAAAGAAGAGCACTGCCGATCCCTCGGGGCCGATCTCTTCGTCGACCCCTTTAAATCAAAGGACATTGTTCAAGAAATCCAAGGTTTAACCAATGGCGGCCCCCATGCCGTCCTCAACTTGGCCCCGGTCGAGCGTGCCATCAAAGCATCCGTCCAGTACGTCAGAACCAAGGGCACTGTCGTTCTCGTTTCACTGCCAAAGGACGCCAAGCTGGAAGCCGACATCTTCTGGACCGTCTTCAAAGCCATCACAATCAAAGGTAGCTTCGTCGGCAGCCGACAGGACGCCGATGAAGCGCTGGACTTTGTCCGACGAGGACTTGTCAAAATTCCGCTTGAAGTTATCACATTGGAAGACATTCCGAAAGCCTTCGAACGACTCGAAAAGGGCACTGTCAACGGCAGAATCGTCGTTGATCTCTTCCCTGGCGAGTCAAAAGCATAATCATGTACTTTGTTTGTAAAAATGTGTAATGAAAATTAATAAAAATCAACAAATTTAATTTGCATTTTGCCAAAATGTGTCATAAACACCCTCAAAAATAACCAAAACAGGACCCACAATGAACTTCACCTGCGAACCCCATGAAGATGTACTCTTCTACATTTTCCCGCTTCATAATGGCGTCAGTTTCTATTCGATTAATCGATTTTGAATTGCTTCTAGTGGCCCCTAACTACAACTCTTGCAACTTTCAGGTAGCTTATGCTCTTGTCTACATTTGTTGCCTAGTAGCAGCGATTGTGATCGGAGCCTATGCTTATCAGCTGTACATGATACTCGCCAAGGTCATCGAAGTCCTCCACGAACAAATGCCACCGGTCATCGATGGCGATGACAAGGTCGGCAAGGAAACGGCTTATCGAAATACGAAGCTTACAGGCGTTACGGAAGGCGTCGATGGAGGTGGTGGAACCGTGGCCAACGGACCGCCAGTCAGTCAGACCAAGGAGGACAGCAAGAAGGAACAGATTACCAAGATTGAGGAAAAAATGGGTGAGATTTACAGATTTTTAGTTGTGTGTTATCGGAACTCGTCGATCCGCGTATACTTTTTCGAAACTAGTTTTTAACACAGTTTGGAAAAACCGAACTGTATTTTTTTACATGTTATTCCAATGTCTTAAAAAACAAACAAAAACACAGATTAACCAAAACACAGCGACTGAAGATAACTGTTTTTCAGCCCCCGAACCAGCACCCCGAAAACAAGAACCCCCAAAAAGCGTCGGTCTCAACAAAGTCAATTCAGGTCCACGAAGTGTGTTTATGGCTTGAACTTATAAAAATTTATTTAAATTATTTTTGTTCGTTGAAGCATGCATAATAAAGCCAATCAATAACACAGTCAAAAGCAGCATCGATCAAGTTATTCAAGCTTTAGTCTGGATCGGGATATTGCGAACCTTTGTTTCTTCGATTTGAGCCTTCACAGATTGGATGGTCAGAATGCCATCTTTGGATAGCTCAGATGTGACATCTTCGGGTTTCGTGTTGGCTGGGAGGTCGTATTTGCGGGTGAAACTGCGTTCAATCTGCAAACATACCATAAAACGACAAAAATAAGGATGCTTAAACTCACTAGACCGTATTTATCACTTTTTGATTCGTGCTTGCCCTCAACAACGACCTGATTCTCGACAACATTGACCTTCAGCTCCTCCGGGCGGAAATGCGACACATCCAATTCCACTTTGAAAGCGCCATCAGCGCTGACAACGTCACCGACGCCATCGGCAAACTTCTGGCTTTCGAGAAGGTTCTTATCAGCCCAGTAGGGACGGAGGGCATGGCGATCAAATTCGAAATCGTCGAAAAAACGGGAATTGAAAAACGGCGAGAATGGAGGAGGTCCGAAACGGCGAAGGCTAGACATTGTCGGCTTCTGAGGTCTGGAAAAAGGATGGAACAGTGAAAACAGTGAATGAATACAACAACACGATAGATGCTGGCTCGCTTAAATACAACAGTTTAGAAGAATTTCCGGAAGGTGCGCGAGAAGCTTCGGTTCGCTTCACCACCGCCCTCCGCCCCTGCATTCGACCAAACGTTAACGATATAATCCAAATGACAAACATTTGGGGCGGCTTTTTACCGTTGAAATTGACTTTTTTCAATTTGTGGAAGTTTTGGGACACGTCCGTGGACGAGTTACGAGTTTTGTTTCGCAATTTTGGGCCAAAGCTTGCAACGAGGGCGCTGTTTTGCATTTTTCGGGCTGGGCTTTAGAAAAAGCTGGAAATTGGAAGCATTACACTGTCTGTAAACCTGTAGACAAACTATTCGATGGATGGGAATGTTGCGAATGCAAAGAGAAGCTGACGATGGACCCAATTTTGTGAATATTTCAGTGAGTCTGGCTGATTGTTATGCGTGGGTGAAGGTTTTATGACCTGCTTTATTGACCTGACTCATAGTGGTTGTAATGCGATAATCTTTTACTTAAAGTTGTAGTTTATTCATGGAATCATGGAACTGCATTGAATTCAAATTTATGATGACGCGTACTCGCAATCCGATTTCAACACCTTTGAACACACTTTCGCCGGGCTGGCTTCAGTATCCTGTTCGAGCTCCTGTGTCAAGTCATCGATAATGTCACGGCAGATACGGTCAAGAATGCCGGTGTGAAGGTAGCTGTCGCATTTGTCGTCCATCTTCTGCTGGACAATGGCTTCATCGCATTCGGCGTACATTTCACCGATTTGGACAAGGTCCAGGCAGATTTCGCAGAGGAAGTTGGCGCCGTCTAAAAGATTTCAATTTTTCATAACCTTATTATTGGCAAAAAGTGTCCAAGACTTACAGTTATTAGGCTTCGGCTTCAAAAACAACTTCGGAATCGATCTCAGACCGCACTTTCCACCATCTCCACCATCATCTTTGACAGCCGGGGCCGCAAAGATGGCAGCAACAAGCGCAAAAAGTACTAAAACCACAAAATTTAACCAAACAAAACACTAAAACACAATCTTACCAATAGCGGTTTTCATGACGATGGCCCAACTGACGACAATGACCGTTAAGATAATCAGCACACGTCAAATCGCTCACCTTATATAAGCTCCGTGGCTTTAGGCTTTCATCAACAAGCCACATGGGGTGATAAGAACACTTGCCACATGGTCTTTTGTCGATGCAAAAGGAAGTTATCACGGTGATTGTCATCTTACAATTAGCCTTTTCTCGAAAAAAGGAACATTCTAAGCGGCTTATGCGCTTGAATCCGGATGCAATCAAGCATTTTCCCTTCAAAATGGCTTGTTTCAACTTTCTGTTCTGTTCGTTAACCATAAAAATGTTCACTATTCTTTATACAGTTCTGTAGATTCTTGATTTTTTGAGTTATCAGTGTTTTGTAGCCTATATGACCTGTGGTTAGTGTCTTTTTGTCGACCGAACACACACCATTTCATTGTGCTCGTTGATTAATGGGACTGTTTTCTTGTGATTTGTTTAAAAATAGACAAAATGTTTAAAAATAACATTTTTACTGTTCTGTGATTTCATTTTTTGAAAAAAATTTAAACGACTTCTGAGCATCCACATATTATTATCACTTTTATTACTTATTAAACCTGCAGGCATTCACGAAATCAAAGTTCCAATGACAAAGACAACTCGAAAATGAGAATCACAAAGACCAAATTAACAATTAATTTCATTTTTGGTTTTTAGTATCAACAAAAACAACGCTTGCACTGTTCCAATTTGCAAAAAATGGGCGTTAGCCGCCCTTTTTTCAATTTAAAATTACCTACTGACTATGTTGAACGTGATGATGAACATGTAAAAAACAAAGTTTAATTGACGGAGAGTTAACCGAGATCACTGAATTGGAAACGTATATGAAAACGAAATGCGAAAATTGACAAAGTTCAAATTTAATAAACAAATTGTGAGGCCTCTGGAAATGGGTTGTGGAAGGGGGTCGGAAGGGATGATTGCATGGATATTTTCGGATGTAAATAAAGTTAAAAAAGTAATTTCGAAGTTTTGATGTGGAAGTGCGGTCGACACCCGTATGGATTTGGATTTAGATTCGGATTCTATGAAGAAATGAAAGGAAATATTTCCTTGAAGTTTGAAGGTAGAATTTGCCATGCGGTATTTGGCGAGTCACAACGTTCCGGGCGATGTGATCTTGGAGTGGCTTCGGATTCAGAAGCACTCAATCAACGTTGACAGTTGTCTGGTTAGCGGAATTCGTCGCGACGGGGGATGTTTGGGACGAATCTGAGCTCGTTGAAGTGGCATTGGAAGGCGGTGAAGAGCCTGTGGCGGGCGAAACGGCAGCAGCGACGCCGCCGGTCGCGTTGGACTGGCTTGTTGGCGCGGCGGCATTGATGGAAACTGGCGCGAGAGTGATGCCGTTTCTTTCACGCTCTTCTAGGAAGGCTTTGTAATCAGTTCCGAGGATTTGCTGGATCTCGGTCGCCATGAAAGTCCAGGCCATCGCGCCGTTGTTCAGCGGGCACTTGTCGCCAGAGGGGCAGTAGACTTCTTGGGAGTTAACCTGCTTCTTGATGGCCTTCTTACTGCACGGGAAGCAGAATTTGTGATGCCCGACTGATGGGCATTGGACAAAGTGGGTGTCTTCTAACCGTTCCCGGCAGTTGGTGCAGAGCAAGACCTGGTTATCACCGCCAGGGGCGCCATTGCTCGCAGCTGGCCGGGTAGCCACGCCATTCATGCCATATGGGTGGAATCGGCGTCGATTCGGGCCGCTATCTGGGCTGTGAGTAGAAGTTGGTGACAAACTTGTCGAGGTAGGTTGGCCATCTGAAATTTACACATTGTTTTATCAATTTTTCAATTTCTCATACTGTAATCCAAATTTGCAATTCCAATTTGGACCTAATCGACCCTCGCGAATGCCTATTAACTCAGCGAGGTCGTCGTCGCCACCCAAAAGCGTCAACACCAAAGTGCATAATCAAAAAAAACAGACGCAAAAACCGGATTCCCGAGTCCATACGGTACCCGTTGGTGCCAGTCGGTGACCCCGGTGCGCGATACTTCCTCTCCCAAGCAGGCCTGACCAGAAGACAATAGCCGTATAATCGACGCACGACCTTGAAGCCGCTCCCCAGAAGGGCGGGGAGGTCGCTATTATACCCATTGTCAAGTCATCAGTAATAGTAAAAGTACAACACGCACTACTAAACTAACAGGACAGGTTAGGGGTACAAGTTTCTGCGTCTTCCTCGGTCCCGAAACAGAACAGTCCTTCGAAAAACCTGTTTTCAGAAGGCCCGAGACACAGGCAGGCACTCTATGACCCCGGAGGGCGAGCGACAGATGTGGGTGACCTTTTGTTAGAGGGCCTCTGGCAACAAGTGCCTGCCTGGTGGCGTCGGAGTGACTGGTTCCAGCCAGCACGACCGATTTTGGCGGTATAGGGCTGGTGGTGGCGCAACAATTCGCCCAGATGGCAACATACGGAAGCGATTTTTTATGACGATGGGGTTATGTCGAGAAAAACGGGTTATTTTTTACGTTTTTAAAACATTCGCAACAATGAATGATTGAAGGGGGTTGTCGGAATGATGGATATGGGAGATGAGTAATGGGGAAGTGCGCGGGTGCGCAATCAGCTGGCCTTTAGAAGGTGAAAATACTAACCTTGGAAGGATTTGTAATCCCGAAGATCATCGAAAGGACGTCGACCGTTTCTAGCAGCACCAGGGATGCCAGGGAAGAATCCGCAGAGATTGCTGAAGCTGTTCTGCGCAAACATGCCCGGGAGCAGCATGGGCGGGACTCCACCACCAGCCGCGGCAGCTCGAGATAGCTGGGCCATGTCTTCTAAACTAAGGCCACGACCTGCGGCGAATTGGGCGAAATCGGCCAAATTCGTCGGAATGGGCGACGCCAGCGTCGAAGCATCGAGTGACATTGTCGGTGCCACAGTACCTGGCCGAGGTGCCGGGTTAGTCGGGTACTTATTCCCCGGAGGGTCCTTCGGATGGCCATTAGTAGTGCCATTGGACACTGATGGGGGCTTTGACGGCACTGATGATTTCGATTCATTCATTTGAACTCCATTATGATCGACCCCAGAGGCCGTTAGAAGTGCGTGGGTGGCTTTCATCCTGCGCGCATTTTCAATTACAGTTTCAATCCTATAAATCAAAGTTGAAAACCTGTCAAAAAAGGCAACTTTCTCACTTTTCAGCCCCTTCATAGTTAACACAACCCCGACAAACGGGTTCAATATAATCATTGCACATGGCCCAAGGCATTCGAGGCAGATCACAAAGATAGCAATGTTGCTTCTGGCTCAACTTCGACATGGCCGCCAGCGCAGCCGCATGCTGATGTGTCGGCCCTGAAGCCGAGCTCACTGAAGCCCCATTATTCTGGCCCATCGCCAACTGCGGGAGTGAAGCCAGTGCCGCAGCGGCCGCAGCAGCCGCGGCGGCGTGCTGATTCGGGAACATGGGCAACTGTGCCTGTGCTTGTGGATTCGGGTTTGCGGCCATCACTGTGGTCGAAGCTGGGCGCCGGAAGGCAGACGGAGGTTGATCGAGGACGCGAATCGTGGCGGGACACCCGAAGCCGGGTTGTAAACGGAGCGGAAAGGTTCCTGAAGCGAAAATCTGTTAAGATAACAGTTTATAGGGGGTCTTTACGATCGCAAACAACGCCACCACGTGTGTAAAACATGGAAAAACAGTCTGATAAGATTCTGTCAATGAAAAAAAGCAACGAAAATAACGTTAAAAGTCATGTAGCCATCTTATATGGGTCCATAGGGCGGAGAAAGGACATCGAATCTTTTACCCCACTATTAACATAAGCCGTGTGTTTGATTCGTTGCACTTGGCCGGGGCGCTACAGGCTGATAAGCTCGACATTAGGAGAAACTACGCTTGTTGATACTTATAAAAACAAAGTGAGGAAGTGGGCAAAAGTCCAAACATCGTTGAAGATGAAGTTGAGGCTCCATGATCACAGACAAGCGCGTGCGCGTCTCGCGTAAACAACGTCATGCCGCCGTCGACCTAGATTTGGAAAGTGGATGGCGTATCTTCACGGCGACTAGGTCTGAATTGAAAAGATGAAAAAAGGGGTTTCTGACCATTGAGACTAGTTTAAGCTGATATTTTAATTGAAATTTGAGCTTACACGCAGTGCCATCGTGGGTGATCCACAACGTCACTGAGAAAACGCACAGTAGTTCCACCAAAAAAGACAAAGATTGCATCAAAAAACGTCATTTGTATCAAATTAGTTCCAAAACACGCTTATTACGCGAGTCAGCCGGCGGCCCGTGTCCGGAACAGTGATAAATAGAGTCATGTATAACGACTGGCAGGTAGCAACAAGCTCCACCGATCGAGAGGCAAGGGTTAAGAGAGTGTGTGGCGTAATCGAGGCGGGGGCGACCGCATCATCGCGCAGCGGAGCCGACGGAAACAAAAAACCGGTTTATCCCGCGGCCAGCGCGCGAGTTCATCTCTGCCGAGGGCGGAGGCACCCTGTACGGGGTCGGACGACGGCTGGATGGATAGAAGGATGGAACAACACGGCGAACTTCCCACCCTTTTTCGGACTCTACGCAACTTTCTACGTGGTTATTGTTCGTGGATGGATCGGACCGATGACAATGACAATGAAGAGGGAGTGACCGGCTGTCATTAGTGTGTCAATAGGGGTTGCAATGCACGCCAGAGGGCAAGAAGAGGGTAAACAAAGTGAGGGGACAAAGTTCGATTGAGATTGTGACGATGGTCGGTAACAAAGATGATAATGATTGGGCGGAGGGATGGGTGATAAGGGGAGCGGAAGGACTTTGGCACGGAGATGCCCGGCTTGGAGCCCTTATCTGTGAAGGGCTTTGAACAGCCAGGTCATCAGACGAGATATCAAGAGTAGTGGAGCAGGACAAGGTTCAAACCGACACCCTAGAAGCTCCGTTCCACAATGGCAATGGCTTCAAGAGACCTCAGACACCCTTCCTCACCCCAGTTAACCATCGCTAAAAACTTGTTTCTCCCCTTCGCCCTCCACGGACAGAGTCGTACCAGGCAGCGTGAAGCGGACGACCTCGCTGTTCACCCTCTCTCTCCGTGTACAGATCACGGAAAACGGAGGGCGGAGAGTGGATACAGGATGACCTCCAGATGCAGCCCTCGCTCCGTCTGAACACTCTGTGTGAGTATTGTAAACTCACATCAGTCACGAAGACGAAAAAAAACGCACCACTACCATCATCTGGAGCCATCAAAGTGGGGCAAAAAACACAAAGATGGAAAAGCCCTTTGCCCAGAGGTCCTCACTGATAAAGCTCAACTTGGCTAGAAACAATGCAAAGGTTGACCTTGGTGTCCAAGTGCGCTTTGCAAGCAACCGGCGACTGATAAGAGGCCACCGGACGGTCAGGGACACACTGTCAGAAAAGGTGGAACCACCACCTTTTTGATGGCTTTATGGATGGGCGAGGTGATAAGACTGAATCCACAGAAGTATGCACAGGGTTGCTAAGCGTTTAGTGATATCAGAAAGAGGGGAAAGCATCAGACGATCGGCGTACTTTGCAGCGGGGTCAAATATGGAAAGCGGAAAGCGTGAGTTTGCAGGTAAAATTCCGAAAATGTTGTTTACAGCTGCGACCTATGACCTTTTAATTTGACAATGGAGAGGCCAAAAGTGTGTTAGTTATAAATGCGGAATGGCTTATCATGTAGAGGAACTGAAGCTTCAACGCCGGTAAGCGAAAGGCGTACAAAAGTGCGTTGAAGACAGTCTCCAAAGACCCAAAAACAAGATACCACAGATCTAACTAATGTCTTCGAAGAACCGAAGACATCGGATTTCCCAATCACCGAAAAAGATGCCATCGATGTGGAGCGAAGTTCGCCCGCCAAACCATCCCAACAGATGATAGTTCGGTTTCTCCTGATGGATAAACCCGAAAAATAACCATTCCTGATGATGATGGTCAGCCTTCTGTATCCCCATCCCATCTACGTTCACGTTTTCTCTCCTCTCCTTTCAAGTCAGGTCAATACAGTGCCTTGGGCGATGGCGTCACGACGTGCATGCATCGTTCAGGATGACCGAGAAGCGAAACCAGTCTTGATTTTGGCGGCTGCAAGCGCCGACTTCGTTCATGCTCATCCCGTTCGCCGCCCGACATTGTTTCGCCCCTTTAACATCGCTCGTGCTCATCGGGTTGTTGCCAGCGGCGGAATAGTGACCTCGCTCTGGATGGCGTAACTAGTGACCGTCAACCAGCCAGCGGCGCTCATCCTTCTCCGACATCCGCGCACGTATGCGTCGCAACCCCACCGTACACAACAAGTTATTTGCAATATCCGCAGGGAGCGAGAGAGAGAGCACCTTTTCCTTTTTTCCGCATCTCATCTTCGCTCTCTTTTCCGATTTTCGATTCGATGGATGGATGCCACCGGCATCGGGCAGGATGAGCACCATCCAGTCAGTCAGATGGGTCAACCGTCGGGATGTCAGCGCCTGGCGCGACAAACCGGTTTCCGTTCCTGAAGGGCTGCTACCCGAAAATGACGTCGGATGCTCGGGTCATCGCGCGCAAAGTGCTCCACGCCGTGATTTACGTATGCCGTCCGTTCGAAAAACGAGAACACACTACCGCCTGAAGCAATTTACGCTGCAGCACGCTGACCGAGCTGCGAAAAACAGAGAAAATTGCGTAAGCGCATAAGTGCAGCACGGGGTATCTGACCGTACCCTTATTGTACAACATGAGGTCAAAAGAGAATCATTACCGAAACATTGACGCAATCGAGGTAACGCGTATTCTTCGAAAAACCCTTTTTACAGTGCGAAGAAAAAAAGTTGAGCGTTTTTTTTCGAATGCCATAAAATACATAGACATCCATGCGAAAGTAGGCCATCTCCAGTTAATCTGCACTTAGCACCCCCATTGTCACAATTCAGCACATCATGAAAAAGTCCCATTAGGTTTTGCTTATTGTCAATAAAAACGTGAAAAACGCTTTAAAATGGCGAAATCGCTGGAGGGTCGAAAACGGTGTCTATGACCAAAATGACGAAACTGATTAAATAAAGTGATATCACAGGAAAGGAAAATCTAGACAACTCACTTTATCGCGTAATTGGTGCGTCTGCCTCACGCAACTGCTAAACGCTCTAGAATAGCGAAATCGCTGGATAGAGCGAAAGTGGCAAGCGAGTTTTTGTAACAGAACTGACATAAAAATCTTTTAATTTTGAGTTGCGAATGTAAACTAGACCACAAAACTATGAATCCCACGTTTTCGCCAACGCTAAGCGAAATAGCTGAACGCTCGCTGACGCTAAGCGAAACCGCAAAAAACAGCGATTTGGTTATTTTTGCCAAAAAGTTTCGTTTTCATTGACAGAAACATACCTGTCCGTTCCCATATCAATTTTGTTTGCTTTTTTGTGTGTAGTTTCATTAATAGTCTATGTCCCTGATAAAAGTCCTATCAACTGATTAATCAAACAAAAAACGCCGCACGCTCATAAATTGGCGCCTCGCCAATTATGATCACCGTTCGAAACATGCAAGGTATGCACGTTTTGCTAGAGGCAGGTGTCACGATCGTAACCCCCTAAACAAGAGCTCTCATCACCTGTCAGCGATGGCAGGATGGATGAGCTGTCCCCGAAAAAGGTATACATACCTGAGTATGCAACACATGGGAGTAGGTAGGCAGCTTTCAGGTAGAAACAAGCAATGTCAGTGTTTTGCATCGAAATTTCCAAGGTTTTGACCTCGAGGACGGCCTTGAGGTCGGCCCGATCAGCTGGTTGGTACGCTGCCTGGCACCGGGGGCACTGTCAGAAAACCCGGTTTACAGTGTTTTTTGGGGGTCCGGTCGCGAGTTTTGTGTGTTCTCGTTCGCCCCCGCGGGCGAAAGGGCAACAAGTTTCAAGTTTGATGGGAAGTTAACGAAATCGGGAGACGGTTTGGATTGGTGCATCATCATGGAAACTTGTGATCTGATCGAAGTGAGGGGTTATGGTATGGAAGGGTCGAGAGGCTGTTTTGGGGGATTTGGCGTTGCGTCATTTTAAATGTTTTAAAAAGTTGTAAAAATTTTGATAAAATTTGCATTTTTAAGCAAAAATTTTTCAAATAAATCCGGATATCAGCAAACAAGTCCATCAAAGTGACCGAAGTTTAACTTAGTCTATGATCCCTAAGCCAGTCAAGATTGCAACATGCTTTATCTCTTTAAAAACCAACAAAAAGCACACCCCAGCCACCTGCTTTCAAGCTCAAGCCGATCATATCCGTTTAAAATCGCCATTATTTTCAAAACAGCCATGCTTGCGTCAGTCAATCACGCCATCAACCCCTTCTGATAACCTTCAATGGCTTCCAAAAGCTAACCCCCTCCAATTCCGGCCCCCTCTTTCCCACCATCACTCCAGATGTTAAATGACCCATTGTTAATAGTAAACACAAGTTTCCGTCCGGTTTATATGGTTTAAAAAGACCATGTTTGTTGTGCAATCACAAATGGGAGCGGTGCATTGTGTTGGCTGCAACTTTTTTAATCACCTCGAGAAGTCCCTAAACATTTGGAGGGGTGATTTCGACAAAAACAGGTTTACGCCAGTTTTTCGACCTCGATTAAGTCACCGAGTATTGTACGTATACAGCCTCATATGGAAAGTACAACATGATGGGGGTCAAAACTTCCAAAATGACAAGGCTCCCGAATGACACAAAACAGGCGAAAGCAAAGTCACAAGTTTATGTATGGGAAACGAACGCAAAACAGGTATTCTACTTCACTTTTTTGAATCAAACTTGGTTGTTGGTAATTAGGCAAGGTGCCTCAGGACGTTTTATAAAGTACAAAAAGTCGGAAAGGGGGTCTTGGGGGTTCTATTGTAAGATTGAGATTGTCAATATTGGAGGTTTCTCGGTACAAAGTTCCATTCAAAATGAATTTGGCACTATGTCAACAGAGCTAACCTTTGTTGAACTTGAAACAACCTAGCTGGTGTAAAATCAAACAAAAATGAGGCTAAACAACGGATCTAATGTGTACACACATGCATCATTGCCAAGATACACTTGCTGATTCACGGAAACACAATCCAAATTCCAAAAACCAAAAGACAATAAAAAGACCAAAGATGCAAGGATTTATGGCACTCTTAAGACAACTGTCGCCCTTTCCACGTTTTTATCAAACTGATGCGAAATCCGAGCCTGGCCATGCTTCCTGGCTGCTGCCAGTCACACAAAACACGGAGCTTGCCAGCCCATGCTACTGTTGAAGAACGTTTCCGGTGTGCTTTTCGCCCCGACGACTCGATCCCATCTATTCTTGATTGATCTTACGGGGAGACGAGAAAAAAGGTGGAAAAGCATACACGCCGACTGGTTCCGGGATATTCTTAGCGGTGGAAAGGTGCAGCATAACTGCGCGGGCTGGAAATAGACGCGAGAAAGTCAAGTCTATAACAGTGCGTAGGTCGAAAATGAGTATTTGGTGACAGATATACAGATATCAAAGGTCGTGGTAAACAAAGTTCCGGATTTTTTGTGAGGTTTGCTGGAATGGAAGCTGGGTATTGTAAATAGGGGCTTGAGGACAATCTAACTACACTTTTTGTTGATGGTAAACAGGAGATTAATTATAGAAAAAAGTGGAGTTTTTTGGTTTTGTAAATAATGCTAAAAATACTTTTTTGGCTTTTCAAACGATGAACAAACTTTTTTTAGATTTTTATGTAAAAAGTTGAAAACTAACTTATTTGCACGAAAATAGCATTTGCACAAAATTGGTAACGTAAAAACGCTGTTCGAGCGGCAGTGCAAATGATGTCGCAACGTTCGAGTACAAAAAGTGTGCCAATGTGTTAATCACGTTGACACTTTTTCTTTTTCAAAAAAGCTGCATTTGCACACATTAGAAACGTAAAAACACAGTTCAAGTACCTGCGCAAATGACGTCACAGTGTTCGGAGGCAAAAAATGTGCGAATGCGTTTGACTCGTTCGCAAAATTTCAACATAAAATTTGTAAAAAAATGCTTTACAAATGACGAACTGATCAGTTTATCAGAAAAAGAATGACCGTTTCAGTCAAGAAACCAAACTGAAGCCTCAAAGGTTCACCACAATGATAGACAGAACCAATCAAACCAGCAAGTATCACTCAAACAACTGCCCCCATGTCACTCACGTCAATCTGCCCTTTTTCAACAAACCAAACCCACCATTTTGCTGCTGCTGCACCGCCTTTGCTTGTTGCATCCGCCAAAACTGTTCCTCGACACCATTCGCCATGACTTCCTTCTCGTCGGTTTTGATTTAGTTCAAACAATTTCGCGAATTCAATAGGTTACCCTTAAAAAAGTCGTCGGATAGACAGATACGGACATGGACGACAGTCACGCAATGGTAATATCAACAAACATGACGAGACGTAAAAAATGGTTGAGTAAATAGATAAATTTCGGATAGGTTTAGCTTTTTTTGTAAAAATTAAATAAACTGATGGATTTCGATAGCCTTCAGTGATGTCGAAATCACAAATTTTTAAAATGAGGCACACAATCTCACGCGAAGGGTTCAACTTTGTTCACTGAACAAACGGAACTTCTCGACGGAGGTACTATTCGTCTGTCGAACTCAAAAACCAGCTTTTTTTCCGGGGAAAGCATCGAAGGATGGATGCAACAGAATGCAATACACCGAATCCCATCCAGTGGAAGTCAAACGAGACGAGGAGACACGCGAGACGTGGCCTTCGGACGGTTTTTGTTTGCCGAGTTTCGCCAAAACGCGGTGTTTGTGTTTGCAACGTCGTTTTAAGATAGTTCAAGTCAAAGTACAGCCTTCAAGTGCGGGAAAAGTTGGCGGATGATTGCTTCAAGCCACAAACTGATAGTGGAACGAAGAAACAGCTGGCAACAGTGCGAACTTCGACTCCCGAGAGACACAAACTTATAAAACTATGCTTTTATTTACCGACAAAAAAACTGTTTACTTGTCTCTACTATCGAGTAAGATTGTAACAGGGCCGTCATTAACAATGTTGACTTCCATCATAGCCCCGAAGATGCCGTCTTTGATCTTGCCATTGGGGTGGGCCTTCGTCAAATCGGTTAAAAACTGAGTGTAGAACTCCTTGGCTTTGACGGGTTCCATGGCTTTGTGGTAGTCGACTTTGTTGCCTTTCAATTGACCGTATAAAGTGAACTGAAATAGTTTTATGGTCAAACTGGATATCAAAGATGAGGAACTGACCTGGCTAACAGTCAAAACTTCATAGTCCAAATCTTTGACGGATTTATCCCACTTTTTCCCGTTTTCAGGGTCATCCCATAGCCGAAGGTTCATGATCTTTTGGATGATGAATTCGGCATCCTTGAAGGTGCTATCGGCGGAGATTCCGACGAGAACGCAGAGACCTTTGCCGATTTCTGAAACCTGGGGGAAGTTTGGAATTTTTTGGGGTCGAAAAGGAGTGAAAAAGGGGCTTACAACTTGGCCATCGACAGTGACGCTGGCGGATTTGACTCTTTGGATGACGGCCTTCATTTTGGAGGGGGATTTGGGGGAATAAAACTGGTGGAAAACTGTGAAATTGAAGCTGGAAGTTTTTCGAGGATTTGAGGATCGCAAAATGGATGCAAATTTGGTTTGGCATTAGGGTACGTTTTGCCAAGAGTCTTGTGAGAATTTTGCTGAATGCTGTTGAAAACCTTTTTTAAATACAATTTGGATTTAAAGTTGCCCATCTCTAATTTTTATTTGCAATAATAATAAATGTTGTACGATTAAACAGATTCAAATTTGAAAGAATTAATTTTTGACAGAATTTTTTGCAAATTTGCACGTCAAAAACAACTTGCTCTGTGCACTTTGTGTCGACGTAGAGACGCAATTTCCCCACCGCATTCCCATTCTCAAAAAACACGCAGCTGCCCGGATCGTGTCAATCGCCAACTTCCAGCTCACTCGATCCGCCAAATCCAGGCTTCATCCCAGCTTGCCATGGGCGACAATTACTACTACGATCAGTCCAATAATGGCGGTAATGCCTGGTTTGCCCAATCAGAGCAACAACCCTGGCAGAGCTACGATTATTCGGCTCAAACTGCAGGACAGCCAGGTTAGTTATTTTCGGCGATATTTTATATATTTTTTCTTTCATCTTCGCTTAAATTTACATCAAAATCAACTAATGAACCTTCCAGGTTCAAGCTATGGCGCTCCTCCAGCTTATGGCGGTTACTCTGCTCAGCCGAACATGTTCATTCCGCAGCCCGATGCCGCCGGCGGCAAAGTTGACGATTACGACTACGACAATGAGCCGCCGCTTCTGGAGGAGCTCGGGATTAATTTCGATCACATCCGGCTGAAGACTGTCGCTGTTTTGAATCCGTTTGGGTCGGCTAGGGCTGACGTTATCGAGGACCAGGATTTGGCTGGGCCACTGGTTTTCTGTCTGTTGTTTGGTGCCAGTTTGCTTCTCCATGGCAAGGTAGGGCTTAGTTTATATATATTTTGATTAAATTTGGATACTTTCAGCTCCAATTCGGCTACATCTACGGCATCGGCCTCCTCGGATGCGTCGGAATGTACTCCCTGCTGAATCTGATGGCCGAGGAAACGCGTTCCATCTCATTCACCTGCACAGCTAGTGTTCTCGGGTATTGCTTGTTGCCAATGTCGATTTTGAGTATGATAGCCGCCGTGCTTTCTCTACAGGTACGCATTCCTTCCACTTTGATGTTTTTCAAATCTAAATGTCAATTTCAGGGCTTAATCGGCTACGCTGTCGCCGGAGGCGCCGCTTTCTGGTGCGGATCCACGTCTTCAAAGCTCTTCTCCATCACATTGCAGATGGAAGGCCAACGACTACTCGTCGCTTATCCCTGCGTGTTGCTGTATTGCGTTTTCGCCCTGCTCGCCATCTTCTAAACGCTCTACAGCACCGTTAAAGCTTCTTACCACCCATTTGGCTGTTCATTAAAATAGACTTTTCAAAATTAATTTATTTTTCTTAAATATTTGGTGTTCTTTTGCCTTATGATTCAAGATTGAAACAGAGATAAAGTATTGTTCCGTTTGACAAAATAAAAGGTTTAAAAAAGGAATTTTGTTGGGGGTTTGTTCGTTTTTTACGATTTAAAAATACTTCGATTACCTGAACTGGTTTCATAAAAGTCATTACGTTTTTATAGATGTCCGAATCATTCGAGCAACGAATGAAAGAACGAAGGCTACTCGTCGATACTCCAAAAGGCGATGAATACATTTTAGCGACGCCGGCTCCAGGGGCCGTTTTGAAGTTTAAGGATGTACGGTAACTTCTTTTTTTTAACTTTTAAGGCTCAAGTTTGGTTTTTCAGGCTCGATTACTGTTCTCACACGACGATAAGGTCAAATGCTTCGTCAATCTGTGCCACTGCAATGAAATACTGCCTCCTGATTTAGATGAAGACGATGTAAGTCGCTTCACAACTGTCTGTCTATAATGCATTCAAAATGTTTAGGAAAAGCTCCAAGCCCTCCTTCGTGTCGACAACAAGTACCATCTGCCGATTTCTTTAGGCCAGTTGGACTGCATTAAGGATAAATCTGGTCAGAATTCGATTAAAGTGAGTCCAAAATTTACAAAATGCCAACATCTTTTAAATTTGAAACCCTTTCAGTTCGACGCCATGATCAACTCCACCTATTACCACCGTCGCTGGGCCCAATCCGAATTCCACACCCAACTTATCATCACAGCCATCACCGAAAAGATTGAAAGCGTCCACCAAATCCGATTGAAACCCGCCCTTTGTATCATTTTGAAGAACAAAACCTGGATCGGCGGAGAAGTTGTTCAACACACGATTCCCAAGAATCCGAAGAACTCTCTACAAAACCGAGTCATCGACTTAACAGATGTTTCGTCGCCCTTCAACACTCATCAACACGAAAATGTAAATCTATGGATTGAAAAGGGCACACTACTCAAAGCGCAGATCAAACTCGGCCAAAGTGATGTCAAGGTTTCTGATTTGAAGCTTCAGGTTTGTCTTTTACCTTTTTTTGAGTGTTTCAAAAGGGAAAACTTCCTTTAGGCCAACGAAGACCACATTGTCGTCCTTCTGAAACCCGGTCAACGCATCGCCGATTTCTTCGTTCCAGTCGATATTGATGTCGATTCCTTATCAGCCCAAATTATCGATGGGGGCTCCGCCGGTGACGTCCTTGAGTTGCAGGCTGGGTTTACGTTGGTCCATCAGGGTTGAAAAGTTGAAAAGTTCACGTGATCGAGTAGACCCTTGGCTGCTGTGTCTGCAGTTGTGTTTCAGTCACATTGATCGCTCTCTGTCTGCAGTCTGCACGTACATATCTATCACCTCTACGAACAGACTTTTAAAAGTGATGTTGAATCTTTGATGTTTGAGTTTCCTTTGCTGCCTTTATGAGTTTTATCTTTCCTACATTAGTTTAACTGGTACGTTACGCCTTTGTTATTTTTTTTAGTTTGGCGAGTTTGCCCTTGCCTTTCCTGTTGTTTCATGGTTTCGACGTGTATTGTTCATGTTACTTGCCTTACCTCCTTTGTTAGTTCGCTCAGATTTTAATAAAATTAATTAGGTTTGACTTTTTGGTGGACTTGGACGAGTAATATCGCGTGAATACCTTTAAATTGCCTTCATTTACCACTAAATATCATCTTTTTAAAGCGCCAAAATGTACTTCTCTGTCCTCAAGGCCGCTTCGGCAGCACAGGTAAGTTAAATTTATGCCCTATCTCAGTTCGTAAAGATCAAATCTTCAGAGAATAGCCACCGCCGTCCCCAAGCTCGAAGGCATTCTCGGCGCAGCCAAAGTCAAAACAGCCACCGGCATCCGCGAACAGTACAGCCACGACGAAAGCCATCACGAACCCCACACGCCCGATCTCGTCGTCCTGCCAGAATCGACGGAAGAGGTCTCAGCCATTGTCAAGTTCTGCAATGAAAACAAGTTGCCCGTGATTCCATTCGGCACTGGCACCGGCATCGAGGGCGGAGCCACACCCTTCCGGGGCGGCATTGTTATCGATTTGAAAGGGCTAGATCAGGTTCTGGAGCTGGATGCGGAGGATTTTGATGTTTGGGTGCAGCCGGGTGTCACGCGAAAGGCCTTGAATGAGCGCATTCGCGATACTGGGTTGTTCTTTTCTGTCGGTAGGTCGATTACCGTATTGGCACAAGTACAGTAAGCTTTTCAGACCCCGGAGCCGATGCCTCCGTCTGCGGCATGGTCGCGACCGGCGCTTCTGGCACCACTTCGGTCCGCTACGGGACTATGAAGAACAACACGAAAAACCTCGAAGTCGTCCTCCCGAATGGCGAGATCCTGCACACCAAAGGCCCCGGTCGTCGTCCCTGGAAGACCAGTGCGGGTTACAATCTGACAGAGCTGTTCGTCGGTCAAGAAGGCACCCTTGGCATCATCACTGCCGCCTGTGTCCAGCTCCACCCCCGCCCCCAGCATGTCAGCGCCGCCGTCTGTGGCTTCCCTGACGTCCAATCTGCCATCGATGCCGTCGTCGCGCTGAGGCAGTGCGCATTGCCTCTGGCTCGCATTGAGTTCCTGGATGATGAACAGATCAAAGCCTGCAATGCGTACAACAAGGCCCGTGGGGCCAATGTCGTCGAACACGCTGAACTGCCGACGCTCTTCCTGGAGTTCCATGGCGCCAGCAAGCTCGAAGTCGAGGAACAGGCCACGACCACCGAAGAAGTTTGCACGAGCCTTGAAGGCTCTTCCTTCCAATGGTCGACGGATCGTCATGAGATCGAAGCCCTCTGGGGCGCGCGACACGCTGCCTACTACGCGACGCTTAACCAGCGGAAGGGCGCCCAGGGCTTCAGTACAGATGTCTGTGTTCCAATTTCGAAGTTGCCGGAGGTTATTACGGCCACGAAGGAGGATTTGAAGGCGACAGGCATTTACGGTAAGTCCTTTTTCAAAAAGTGTAATTCTACCGTAACCCTGCCCATTTCCAGGCACAATCGTCGGCCACGTCGGCGAAGGCAACTTCCACACGCTTATGCCAGTTTTTGAACACGACGAAAAAGACGTCAAGATCGCTTGGGACTTCTCCGACCGTCTCGTCAAGCGTGCCCTCGCTGTCGGTGGCACCTGTACCGGCGAACATGGCATCGGTCTCGGCAAACGGAAGTACTTGGAACTCGAATACGGTCCGGTTGGTTTCGAAGTCCTGAAGCAGTTGAAGCGCACCTTCGACCCGAACAACATTATGAACCCAGGAAAGGTCATTGACCTCGGTGAATAGACACGTTTTCAATACTAATCAAGTTTATTTACATCGTATAAGTAGTCATTATAAAGATATTTTGTACAAAACCCAAATTTTGGTTGTTCATTGTCGATTTTGACCCGGTTAGTTTCGATTTGATTTGACAATAGGATACAATACAGTAGTGAGCTAATAAGCCAGTGCGACAAAGTTAGTTTCAGTGGTGATGCTGTTGAAGCGTCTTTGGGGACTGTTGGCGTCGTCGGTGAGCAGAGTGTTGTCTGTTGGCCATAGGTATCGTCCCAGACGCCGAATCGGGGGTAAACGTTGCCGTAATCGGGCGATGAATCCGACTTGGGGCGATTTTATGACGCTGTTTTTGGCTGGGAGCACAGGGACTTGGAGCGTGCAGGCTGTGATGCCGCCATGGCTGTCAGTTGCAAGATTGAAGCTGATCCGCTTCGTGTTGGAGGGGGCTGGGGTGGCTGTGCCGTCTTCAAAGGTGAAGGGGGCATTCAAAGTGGGGCTGTGGGGGTTGCCGCCGACTTGAAGAGTGCATGCACTGGACCGCCGAGAAGTAGCATCATCAACGCTGAGGAGGTTGCCATGGGTTCGGCGCTCATAAGTAGAGACATTTAGCGTTGAAGCTGTGGATGGGTAGTGGGAAAGTTGCTCCGTTCTCGTGTTGTTGGTTATGGCTGAGGAGAATCTTCGTTGCGAGACATCAGTGCGCTCATTTGGAGTTTGAAGGTCATCAAAGTCGCTGAAAAATACCCAATTAGCAACTCATTTCTCAAAAATCGGTCAAAAACTCACTCAAACTCCTTCCAACAACCCAAAAACAGCTTAAAGAAGACGCTTCTAAACTTCCGGCTCATCACACAGTAAATCACAAAATTGACAGCACTGTTCAGCAGCGACAGCAAATCCATGAAATCACCCAATGAAGCATAGATTTTCTGATGAAAAGTCTCACTTGAGAACACCCCTGTCAATACGAGCATCATCCCCTGAGGCAATTCAGCGACAAGGAAGATTGACAAAACAGCGACCAACATAGGTGTGGTATGATCGTGTGGCACTTTTTTCTTCATGACTTGGCAGAGGGATTTCCGTCGATGCGAGACGTCAGCGATAATTTTCAACAGTGCCACGATTGATATAGTTAGCAAAATGCACGGGACGACTTTAAAGACCATGCCATTTGACCAGAAAGCTAACTTCAACTTGAAACAGTCATCATGGGCTTTGAGACTGTAGACAAGATGGCCGGATTCGTTGGAGTAGTCTGGCTCAAATGTGGATTCTGTTGAGGGCGCGAAGGTAGTCAAAGAAGCTAGAGTTGGTAGGATGGATGTGGGGAGGGATTCTTGGATGATTTGATCATCTAGGATTTCGTCTTCGACTGGGTGGAGACATGTGAGGTAGGCTTCGGCGGGGTATTCGACTATCTGAACAAAATCCGGTTGAAGTTACTCAAAATAGTGAAATCGAACCTCAAAAGTCAAAAAGTTCGGCAAATTTACAGCTGCCATGGCTAAACACGTAAGGATACTGATAATAACCGTCATTTTGATATTGATTGACGTAGTTGGCCCTGTCGTTGCTCGTCTGATTGTCAATACCCGAATTTGAGCAAGCAGAACCTAAATTTCTATCATTAATGTTACAGTATGCCTTAATTGGTACCTACAGTAAGCCAAATACTAGTCGAATGAAATATCACACTAGCATGAGCATGGAACATCATAAAGATCGCCCAAGGATAACTGTAATCACTGTAATCACACCGATGAGCCGCTGTCAATAAAAAGTGAACTACAAAAACGAAATACGTCCCCATGACGATTATATCACACAGAGCCACGGCACATAGCAATATATTAACCGGAGACTGCATCTGTGGCCGTGTCAACACAATGACAGTGATAATGTTCATCAAAGTTCCGGCAATACACAAACCCATGGCCAAATACGGATGAATAGAGCCGTAGCCACCCGCGAAGGAGCTCACGGCTTCAAAAAGCCAAGTCACGTTCGGCATTGGTATACTGCCGATTTCGCACGTGACATCGACCATGTCTGTCAACTCGTTGATTGATAATTTACGATTTGGGCTCGGTTTTCGTCTGATTCAACGGGGTAGCCATAATAGACGGCTGCAGTTGGTCAGGAAATTGAGTAAATAAGAATTCTGCAAAAAGTGTTCAATGTTTTAAGGAATGAATATTAAACTCGGTCAATACGGAAGTATACATCTACATCTACATTTGCAGCCGACAATTACAACATGTCTGGTAATAATTCGCGCAAAAAATGTGCCAAAAAAGTCACGCACCACGCTGAAAAGCAGAAATGACGAAGAAGGGCATCTGCATTTTTATGCTTTTTTATACAAAAATCTTCACACGAAATCGTCAATAAGTCATTTGTAATATTGCCTGGTCAAAAAAAGGCTGTTGATAAGCTTTGGCATTTTCAATATCACTAAAAGCACGCTAAATGGTTATGATGACCAGTTTTACACTATCATTTTTTGTTGATAAACAACTATTTGGTTATGTAAAGCGTAAAATTGGATGTAAAGTGGTAAAATGCGTGGTGAAAGTTAAAAATGGCAAAAAAGTGAAGTCACTGATAGCATTTTGGGTCAGTTTTCATGAGATGGGTGGATATTATGCACTTTTAGGGGTCCAGAACTTGACTTGAGTCAAAACAAGGGTGTAAGTCAGGGCCCGGGTCGTGTGAATCCACGTCAAAATGCCCTTTGCTATCTATCGCCAGAGGCGGAATGACGATAGTCGCGCTTTGCTTGATGACAGCCAAGAAAAAAGCCATTGCAAGGAAGCTAGCTAAGGAAGACGAAAAGTCAAGACAGAAGGCACACGGTAATTCGATTGCGGGCCCGCTTCCGTGGGGTTTTGTTTCTCGGCATGGGCCAGAGTCTTGCGCCCCTTGATTTCAATTGCCTCAGGCAAGGAAAAGTTAGAATGACATCGACGGGGTGGCGGAGTTGGACTTGGTTTAGCCGGGCTTCGGGATCTCGAGCGGGGGTGAGAACGAAACGAAACACGAAACAAGGCTTCAGGGAACGAACGGAACGCCGTCCGGATGGCTGGGCGGTGAGCTCAAACTTCTGACGACTACGACAACGTTAAAACCCAGCCAGATGAAGTGCTAATGTAAGCTTTAAGGATGATGGCGGGTTTTATTGCAACACTTTTATTCCGGGTTGTGGTCCCAGTTATGTTCAGCTCACTTAAACAGACACGAACCATACCAGAAGACTGCCCTCCCATGAAAACTGATGCCAATCAGAGGCCCATAAAAACTGGAAGTGACAATTCCGCCGATTAAAACACAAATTACGAAATTTTAAAAACACCCTTCTCTTCACATGAGTTCCACGATCCACAAACTCAAACAAATAACCTACAGAAAAGCAAAAACCATAATAGCATTAACAGTCACCTCCCTCACCGCCAAAATGCCCTGAGGCCATGTTTGGCGGCGGCAGATGTGCCGATGTTGGGCGTCATTCCCGGAAGTTGTTTGTTTCGACGTGGCGAATCCAAGTTACGAGGACCCGTGGTGGATTCTAACTCTCAGACACTCTCATCGAACCGGGCCACCGTTTTGTGGTGTTAAGTGGCCAAAACAGCCGTGTTATCACGTACTCTCATCCATGCCGATGGAGTGTCAAAGCAAGGTTTCCGACGACTCGGCTGTCCGCCTCTTTCGAGCTATGTTCACGATTTTTATGCGGTCAAGTTACTCGAAAAGTTCAAGTGCAAATGTTATTGAGACAAGACAGTTGGACTTTTTCGGCATACATAGTTGGAATTGGGGGGACTTCGTATTTTGGTGTTTGTAATTGGAACGGTTGCACGTAAAATGGAATAATTCTACAGAAACTGCAGAAACTAAGGACCACAATGTCCAATGAAGATCTTCAAATTCATACAATAGTAATGGTATGCAAAAATATTACAAACTGGTACAAAATAGGCGTTTTCGTGGTGGGACCACTTTTG